>OY757928.1:1771336-2008836 GCA_963585895.1 Sepioteuthis lessoniana
CCGGATTCTTCATACTTATAGAATGTTATCATCCGAAACCAACCGAATTAAATATCAATCTAATTGTCAATAGATTTGTCGTCTTTACCAGAGAAAAAGTCACCGAGTTAAAAAGATTTTTGTAAACATGAGTTTATAGGTATATACGCGTAAAAATAAATATCTACAAAATGTTCTCTCTTCAAACTGCGAGCGAAATTTCTTTCACCTATCTATTTATCTATTCATTAATTTATTTATTTATTGTCCTCTGTTTAGGCTGACCATCTGTGACCATAAATCAATAATTACAAGTATTTACTTTTCGAAACAGAACAACAACGTCTTTTCACTCTCTCTCTCTCTCTCTCTCTCTCTCTCTCTCTCTCTCTCAATATATATATATAAATTCCGCTCTTTCTCACTCTATCACACACACACACACACACACACACATACACACACAGCCATACATATAAACACGAATAGAGAGCAATAATTTCACGCTCTTTATACAATAAATCCATAACTTGTATAATCAGTACCGTTGCTCTACACTAACTGAGGTAGAACATAGACTGATTCAAACATTCTGTCAAATATTTATGACAACCACTAACCACTGCTCGACAATCTCAGTAAGGAGGTATTTGTTGACAAAAGGCAGCATTAAGAAACGCCTAGTATGGAACAAACTCGTTAACATGGACTATATTAATACTTGAAAAGCACTATAAGATTAAATTTACCAGAATGAATTATTTTAGGTTGCTATTTTCGATAAAATTTGACTTTCTTACAATAAGGATAGGCTGAAGACATTACTTCTCAGAGGCAGACTGTCGTGTTTACGTGGATCAAATCTACTTTCTGGGTTGATTTTTACATAGAAATATTTTCATTTCCTACCAGATGAGCTATCATCATTATTTGTCGCTTGGAGAATAAAGTAAGATAAAGACAAGTGGACAAATAAAGTATTAAAAAAAGAAAGAAAGAAAGGAAGGAAGGAAGAAAGAAATATTTTTTTAATGAAAAGAAGGAAACAAAGATGACGCAAAAGGAAAGAGGGAAAAAGAAGAAGAAATAAATTGGAAAATGGGTTTAAAAAATTATTAAAAAAACAAACAAACAAAAAAATCGAATAGGAAAGAAAATACTAAGAGGAGAAGAAAAGAAATGGAAAGAAAGAAAGAAAGAAAGAAAGAAAGAAAGACTTAGAAATATTTTTCTCAACTTACTTGGAGCTATCGTCTCCTTCAGTTCGCTTTCTTTCAAGATTTTTGTTGTAAAAATGACTGAATGTCTGGTAAATTCCGTACCTTTGACCATTAATCGCCGCGGGATAATCGAGTAGTTTCAACGTTTCTAGAAAAATAAATCATGTATTTTTTATAATATTGAATGTTGGTTGGTTGGTTGGATTTTATGGCATATCAACCTTTGTAGGTTATTTAATGACCAATCCATTTTTATACAAATTGTCAGTTCTTTTTCAAACAATTCAGTTTAGCATGAGTACACAGTTTAATTGTCAAAAACATTTCTATTTCAAGCTATTCAATTTATTCAAACAGTTTTAATTCAGCTAATTCAGTTTAGTATAAGTACAGATTTTGTTTACACACAGTTAAATGTCAAAACGGATCTATATTAAACAATTCAGTTTAGTGTAAGTACAGTTTCAGTGTCAAAAAGAGTTCCATTTCAAACAATTCAGTTTAGCATAAGTACGCAGTTTGACTGTAAGTACAGTTTAATTGTCAAAAGCATTTCTATTTCAAGCTATTCAGTTTAGTCAAACAGTTCTAGTTCAAACAATTCAGTTTACCATAAGTATGCACTTAGTCCTATCTAACCCATAGATCGGGCCCCATCAGATGCTTCCACTCCAGGCCAGAGTTGACCTGGGAGCAATGGCAATGGAGGGGTGCTCTGCGTTCCCTAAAGCTCCAAAATCACTGGAACCTCACCATCAGATTGTTTAGTGTCATATCCAAGATACACATTGGGTGGTCTTACCTCTCTGCAAAGGTGCAGTCGGTGTATTCTACAGCCCCAGCCGACTGGGCAATACACAGAGTTAATGTCAAAACAGTTTTATTTCAGATAATTCAGTTTAGCATAAGTACACAGTATAGATATCAAAACAGTTCGCATTTTAAATGTCAAAACCGTTCAAATTTAAATAATTCAGTTTAGAATAAATACGCAGTTTAAATGCAAAAAACAGTAAACTCAAACCACAGTTTAGTTCTATTTAACCCATAGATATAACCCTTATCAGTTGCTACCACTCCGAGTCAGAGTGGACCTAGGAGCGATGGCAATGAAGGGTATTCTGCATTCCCCAAAGCTCCAGCATTACTGGAGCCTCATCATCAGATTGTATAGTGTCATATCCAGGACATATCTTACTCCTCTGCAGAGAAGCAGTTGGTGTATTCTACAGCCCCAGCCGACTGGGCAAAATGTAGAATGTCTTAACAAGTAATTTTGAACCTCGACTGAACTTTGTAGCGAATGTCCAAAACAAACAATAAATCAAACTTTGTCAGTAAAATACTCTCTCTCTCTCTCTCTCTCTCTCTCTCTCTCTCTCTCTCTCTCTCTCTCTCTCTATCGCTATATATATATAATGCTGCAAGCAAAACAACACCTGTGTAGCTAATGAAGTCTCAATCAGATGATGACTCTGGAGCCAGACATGGTTACGAAACCAATATATTATCACTAAAAACCCACAGCCTGCCAGCAATATGCAACAATACCACCAAGTTTTGTCGGTTTTCTGTAATTTTCTGTAAATACTAAATCAAAATGCAACCATTTCATATAATCCTTTCTTTCACTCACAACTTTCCAACAAAGAGGTGTTAATTCTACAATGTCAATTTGGAATTAAGTGAAATTATGACCTATCATTACACTGAACGTTTACTAGAAGATTGTAGTTGTAGGGTTGGGTTTTATGGCATATCAACCATTGCAGGTTATTTAATGCCAAATCCATTTTTATGTAAATAATCTGTTCTATTTAAAACAATTCAGTTTAGCATAAGTACACAGTTTAATTGTCAAAAGCATTTCCATTTCAAACTATTCAAGCAGTTATATATAACAATTCAGTTAAGTGTAAATACAGTTTTAATGTCGAAAAACAGTTCCATTTCAAATAATTCAGTTAAGCATAAGCACGCAGTTTAAATGTAAGTACAGTTTAATTGTCAAAATCATTTCTATTTCAAGCTATTCAGTTTACTCAAACAATTCAGTTTAGCATAAGTATGTTGTTAGTTCTATTTAACCCATATATCGGGCCCTATCAGGTGCTACCACTCCGGGCCAGAGTGGACCTGGGAGCGATGGCAATGACGGGGTACTCCACATTCCCCAAAGCTCCAGCACTGCTGCAACCTCACCATCAGATTTAGATCGGTTTTCGCGGCAAATTTTAATATTATATATATATATATATATATATATATAGAGAGAGAGAGAGAGAGAGCGTGTGTGTGTGTGTGTGTGTGTGTGTGTGTGTGTGTGTGTGTGTGTGTGTGCACGAGAGAGAGAGAGAGAGAGACACACACACACACACACACACACACACACAGAGGCAGACAGACAGAGAGACAGACAGGCAGACAGAGAGTGAGAGCGGGGAAACGAAAATATTTCTAATATCAAAGCTTGCTGGTGAAGGCGGTCTTATAATTTCACTTGGTTAATTTGTCACAAGTTCTTCTAAACTTTAGAGTGAATTTTAATTTTTTTTAGGGGTTAATTTTCTTGGTTCAATGAAGAAAAACTTTATCGTTAATACCTTGTTGCACTATCATTACTCTAAATTTGTTTTAGAATCCGAGTTGGCATAATTTGAAACAAACGATAGAGGACTTCGTTTAAGTCCTTCATTCCAAGCTGTTAAGATCGTTTTAAATTCCTGCATCATATCAAATTGACAAACACTTTCAAAAACTTTATTTGTTAACTGTGTTAGTGTTTTTATGAATGTAGAGATCAAGGCTATTGACCGATCACACAAAAATGTTTATAGTTTTCTCTTAAAGCTACTGTTGCGTGGCACCTCCAGCGTTAATGAGATAATTATTCCACTTCGTTCTCAAGCCATCTAAAAAGAAAAAAAGAACGATAACGAAATTAAATAGCATCATGTATATATATATATATATATATAATGTTCACAGAACACACCACCCTCCTTTAGGGGGGTGACATTTTCCGACTCCACCCCATCACCACTTAGCCCTGTTGACCTCGGCCTGGAGTTCTAGGTCAAGTATATCTGGTTACACTGAGAGAAAATGTTGAACTCTGTCATCTCACCTTTCTTTTAACTACTTGATTTTTTGATAACTTATCTTTTGGCGGACTGATAACATTTCTTTATAATTTTACACAAATTTCAGAAGTAGTGGAAAGTCACGTTAGACATCCGGATTTGACCTCTTCTGATCTGGAACACATAGCAATCGGACATTTTTTTAGCTAACTGGAAATATTTGAGATGCTATTGTCATTGTTTCCTATACAACATTAAATGGCCAATAGAGAGTCCTAGCTGCCAACAATTTTGTTAAAAATTGCTTGTGGTACCTCAATAGTAAATCCATCCTGTAGAGGGCTAAACCTCCGACCAAAAATATGGGTATCCTGAATATAATATTAAATTGTTCTGGCGCACTGGACAGTGTATAGTAACCCTTCATCTTCATTATTCTCAGTTCCTCTCTGACCCAGAATAATTTTAAGGTCCTATCAATCAGTTTACAAATTAATTGCATTGTTTAGGTATACTTGATATTATCTGAGCATAAAAAATAAGTCTTAAGAAACTACAAAAAGAATATGTACAATGAACGTAATTTCCTAACCTCCAGGTATAGAATAACCTTTGATAGGTTGACATGCCGTGAAATTAATCAATGTGTCGATCGTAAATGCAAACTTTAGAGAATGTTTTGATTTTTTTTTCTTTTAGCACAATAATAAGTTTCGGTGTAGGTAACGGATCGCCAATCTTAGTCCAAGTGTTAAAAATTACGGTTATGTGAAAGTCCCTCAGGAATTGTTTCAAGGTCTGTAACCAAACATTATTCAATTTCATTCAAATTGCAGAAGGTTATCGATGTATTGTTCTGTCTCTGCAGCATTTAACACAACAGCTGTTGTGATATTCAGTTTAAGTGTTCTTTCTGCCTGTTTTCAGGTAAAGAAAAAAAAGTCATTCAATTTTATTGTTTAAAAGAAAAAATGATAGTGGGATTCAATTTGCAATTCAAATGCTAAAAAGTATTCCGGTATTCTGATCGATTTGTCTGTGGATCAGGTTAAAATACAGTTCAGTGACGGTATAAAAAAAACAGATTGTCTTATAACGACAGAAATTAAACTCCTTTTATTAGAAGGAAATAAGAGCTTAACAATAAAACATTTATCTATAAAGTGGCTTATTCTGTCCGTTTGGAGAAATTTTATTTTTTCCTTAAAATGACCCAGTCACCTCCTGTGAAGGAATAAATAAATAAGTAAAAAGTAAAAATGTAAAGAGCTATGTGTAAAAGGTAAAAAGTAAATGATTGGTGATATGGGGATTGGCTGAAAAGTTCATAAGGTAAACAAGATACTCTCATGGAATGTGACTAAATGAAGTTTATTTTTCAGTATAATCCTCTTTGTGGTCCACACATATTTCTTCTATTGATGTTGCAGTGCTTGGATCCCATTAGTCAAAAAGTATCCAACAGCAGATATGACGTCGTCATGTGAACTTTTCAGCCTATGGAATTTTCAGCCCCGCCCATCGTGTGTATTAATCTATATATGATGAGTTTATATTATAATGTAATTGTTGATATGTATTTTTCAGAAAGTAATATGCAAGATGCAAAATCTAAGTCCTTTTAGTTAGAATTTGAAGTATCTTTTATGATCACAAGGTTGGTTGGTTGGTTGGTTGAGTTTTATGGTATATCAACCCTTGTAGGTGATCCTGTCCATATTTATCGATCTCACTTTGTTCCTATCAATCTCCCTGTTTATATCTGTCTATGACGCAGTTCATTATCTATTAAGCTATGTCAGTTTATTTATATCTATCTATCTATCTATATATATATATCCTTGTTCATAGCTATCAAAAGAGGATTCCTTCAGCAACACAAGATTGTAAACTCTTCTTTCGTTTATAATTCTGTTTATCGTTCGTCACATCCAGTTCAACCAAAGTTCAACTGACCAACAAAAAAAAAAAAAAAAACACTCATGATTTGCCTAACAAAACAACCTTTTACAAATGTCAATTTTTAGTCAATAATGAACCAATAATCAATGAAACTTCATTCCTTCATGAAACTTGAAATAAAGTGTAACATGTGCGCGGGCGTGCATGTGAGTGTGTAGGATAAACAGACATATTCCATTTGTGTGTGTGTGTGTGTGTGTGTGTGGACGACGAGGTATTCAGAATTTATTTGAATCTGTATATATGTGTAAAGATAAAAGTATTCTAAGTCGGTATGGCTAAAGGAGGTCCCTATTAATATATACACACACATATATGATGATAATTGCTACATCAGAATGATAGTAACTGCAACATCTAGGCAGATGATGATAATTGCTACATCAGAATGATAGTAACTGCAACATCTAGGCAGATGATGATAATTGCTACATCAGAATGATAGTAACTGCAACATCTAGGCAGATGATGATAATTGCTACATCAGAATGATAGTAACTGCAACATCTAGGCAGATGATGATAATTGCTACATCTAGACAGATGATAGCCATTCTTATGGCCAAAATTACAACTCAATTATCCTGATTAATTACTAATTCAATTCGAGAAATCCATGGCTTCTATGATGAACTGCATGACTGTCGGATAGTTTGTACATTTTTGACAGTCCAGGATTGTGCAACATATCATCGACCTTTTTATTGTCATGCACGCCATGGCTACATTTTTACACCTCATTTTTCTCTCTTTAAGAATTTGCTGATTAATGTAAAGTAGATCGTCTGTTCCTCTTGTTTCTTTGTGGCAACCTTTTCTGTTCTTCTGGAAACAATTCACAGCTTACTAGCGAGTAATAAATATCCCCCTTAATCAAAAGTGTTAGAATTTTCCACATCACAGGTAGATACGTTATCAGTCTATAGTTGCTGGAGATGATTTCTTTTTAGGGTGTCTTTTTGGATCATGTGTCCTTTATCGTAGTCATCTATTCGGGTATATTTGTTTCTGTAGAGAATTAACTCAGTTCAAGAGCCAGTTTGTCGTCGAGGAACATGAATTTTTAAAACAAGAATCCATATATGCCATCATGGCTTGACGTTTTCCGATCCAGTACCTTTTACCATGTTGCAGGTGTATGTTTGACTCAGCCTCTTCTTCGAGTCCTTCTCGTGCTTTTTTCAGACTATTTTTCCATTCGCCCTTTCTATTATGTTCTTTTTGTTTCCATTGTAGAGAAGAGGAAAATCTCGTATTTTGGTTTGGCGCTCAATTTATTTCAACACTTAATTTCACCCAATCAGGATGACTTATCCTATTCAGCCCGGACCTTCATTTCCGGCTAGCAAAACGGGTGAGCGGCCAAACCCAGTCTCTTTGGCTTGAGACGGGGACCAGAACAGACGTTCGTCTGGCCGTCCCTGCTTAGCGATGCTTTTTAACATAGCAACACCAGCAGCAGCATGGACGCTCAACGAGGGAACCATTTAATTTATGGATTTCGTACAAGGAATCCCAGTTGAATATGAATTGGATGCATTCAGCATGCCTTCCACAGGCACCACTTCATATCACCCCAAAAAATGGCTACGTCGATCTGAGTGTAACTCCGCTCTCGACACTAGTTTCCTTTTCACCTCTGGTCTACATTAATGGAGATAACGCAGACTTCCCCCAAAAAATACCAGATACAAAACTACACAGTGACTCTAAACACAATCCCTCACACGTCCCGCAACACACGCTGCCATATCAACATCCCGCCACGCCATTTCGTCTCCAACACTAACAAGCCAAAACTCCACGAGTCTTGCAGCACCAAAAGCAAACCATTTTCCGCAGTAAATAAAAACTTTTTTTGTTGTGTGTTAAAGAAAAGTTTCGTCATTCATTTGTGTTGCCTAAAAAAATAGTGTTAGAGAAATTAACAATTTCCCCGAAACGCTATACCATATTTGACTCGAAAATAGTTCTGTTTTCTTTACATCCGGTTGTTGGTATTTCCTCCAATTTGTAGGAAGAATTTTCTTTCGTTATTTTGAAAAAGACCAGTTTTAATTGCATTGCTTGACACTGTCTTGGTATTATTTAAGTCTCCCTTCTTTCGCCAGTATATTTTGATTTATTTCTTTAAGTTTCATTGTCAGACTTGTGTGCTGTTTTGTTTTGGTCTGTTCATCCCAACATATTTCAGTATTTGTTTTCCTTCCTCACATCTTCGCTTGTTGTATCAATTTCTTTACCAGTCATCCTAGCCTAATTTTCCAGGTTTTGTATTTTTTTCCGGGAAACAAAAGGGAACACCATTTTTTTTATCACAGGCTAATTTCCCTTCTGCTAAAATTAGCTCATTTTTTCCGTGATGTTGTTCGTTGGGATATTTGTTAAATTACACTGGTTTACAAAGAAATTGAGGCAAGCACAAAAATACGCGTTTTTACCTAATTTGAGGGTGCTGAATTCAAATTTGAAATCCGTTTTTAATCATCACCTCTAGTTTTTTTTAGATATGCATAGTGTGCATTTTGTGCATATACGGTACATAAAGGCGTATATGAATTCAGGGTTAATTCTAATATTGTGAGACTTAGGGCTTATTTGTTAGTTATTATGCACTAAATGTAAGTGATAGCATTACATTATATATATATATATATATATATATATATATATATATATATATATATATATATATATATCAAGGCGGATTTTGACAGTTAAGGCAGCAGGTCTCAATCCACACTCTGGCAGTCATTGGAAGAGGTTGTCTCGAAGGCGGCGCAGGAGGTTTGTGTCCCTCAACTATCGTGTTACACATCTTTTGGGTTACTAAATATTAGTATTACATTTTCAGATGCACAGTTAGTTTTACTTTGTTATATTTTCAGATTCTCCAATGGCTTCACGCACGTCAAAATGTCGAGGATGCCTCAACAAGGCCAAAACTTTCTGCTACGTGTGTGGGGACTTCACAACGGTTGCACAGCATCGAACCATCACTTCCCTCCTCAGAACCGCCTACTTTCACTATTTTGACTGTAAAATTGGTGATCAGGACAAGTCTTGGGCTCCACAAATCTGTTGTAAACCCTGCTACAATGGACTAACTGCATGGTTTAATGGCAAGAAAGCGGCTTTCAACTTTGCAGTCCCGATGGTTTGGAGAGAGCCGCGAAACCACGTAGATGATTGTTATTTTTGCTTAACTAATATAACTGGTTTCAATGCATCTTCTAGGAAAAAGATCTAATATCCCAACCTTCGATCTGCTATGAGACCCGTTCCCCAATCAGATGATCTTCCTGTACCCACACCTCTAGTAAATAAGGATCTTCTTTCCTCATCAGATGAAGAAATGCCTTCAAGGGGGGATTCTGCCGAGTCAATATCTTGGAAGATATTGAGTCTACATATTCAGGAACAAGTGGCAAAGAGTCACACTGGATCACGCAAAAAGACCTAAATGATCTTGCTCGTGATTTGTATCTGTCAAAACAGCAGTCAGAGCTCTTGGCTTCTCGGCTTAAACAGTGGAACCTAGTCCAGGAACATGTAAGGATCACCAGTTTCAGGAATCGGAACAAATAAGGTCATTGGTCTTCTTATGGGTATGCAAGCGGGCTTCACAAAGTACTGTTGTTTTCTCTGTCTCTGGGATAGTTGAGCTGTATCCCAACAAGCAGAAAGACTGGGGGTCTAGAAGCACTTTTGTTCCTGGCGAACACAGCCTCAAGGAGAATCCTCTGGTGGACATGAATAAGGTGCTTCTTCCTCCTCTGCACTTCAAGCTTGGTTTGATGAAGAATTTCGTGAAGGCGTTGCACAAAAATGGTGCTGCCTTCCAACATTTGTCAACTGTGTTCCCAGGTCTTAGTACTGCTAAGCTCAAAGAGGGCATCTTTGTCGGACCTCAGATCCAAGAAGTGCTGAAGGATACTGATTTTGAGAAGCTTCTTAACTTAAAGGAACTGAGAGCATGGGAAGCATTCAAGTCAGTCTGTAGTGGCATCCTTGGTAACACACGTGTACCAGATTACCAAGCCTGTATTGAGAAGTTGCTAAAGTCTTACGGGGATGTGGGGTGCCGAATGTCACTCAAAATTCATTTTCTCCATTCCCACCTCAACTTCTTCCCGCCAAACCTTGGAGCAGTGAGTGGTGAGCATGGAGAAAGATTCCACCAAGACATTACGAAGATGGAGAGCAACTATCAAGGCAAATGGAACCCTGGCATGATGGGAGACTTCTGCTGGATGCTCTTGCGTGACACCCCGGAGGCAGAATACACCAGATCTTCTAAGAAAACACACTTTTGACTGTCTGTGGTACTATGAATTGTGTAATTGTGTCATCTAAGTGTATTGATTCAATCAGTGTTCTTTATCTATCGTGTTTTATCTGTTATAAGCTGCTGCAACTCTTGAAATATGCACTGTTTATACTAAAATGAGACTATTTAAAAGCCCGAAAACTAGAGGTGATAGAGCAAAACTATTTATAAATTTGAATTCAACACACCCAAATTAACAAAAAACACCTATCCCCATTCTTGCCTCAGACCAAAAATTTATTTTTGTAAACCAGTGTAATTAGTTTACGTTTTCGTTTTTACTTTGACTTTCTTTCCAGTCTTGATTCCCGAGGAATATGATAATGTAGTATTCTTTTCAGTCATAATTTTGTTTATTAACTTTACATTTATTTTATCTTCTTGTGTTAACATTTGTTTTTTGGTGTGTGGTACTTTGGTTTTCATTATTTTGCCCTTCAATTCGGTTATGGAGTTCTTTCTTTGCAGTATTTAGCGTTTCGTTTTGAGTAGTGGTCGAGTCTAGTTGATATTCTTCCCTATTTACTTGTTGGTATATTTCTAGTATCTCAAGGCCAGGAAAACCGATCTTTGTTAACTATTATTCAGACTTGGTATGAAAGTCCTTGACTTGCTGTATTAAATCTATCGGATTCTGCTCGAATTTCTGTCATTCTTTTTCTTTACTCTCTTTGTGCAGGATTGCTCTTACAATAACAGTGAAGTACTTTTTTGTTGTCTTTCTTATTCCATTTATTCTGTTGGTCGTTATGTGTGTTCCAGAAAATAGAACAGCCAACATTCGCAGGATGCCGGTCCGACCTCCATGTTGGTTATCAAGGGAGCAAATGCCGATCATGGCACCCAGGCTTGTTTTCTGGGTTCCACGTTCTCATTTTTTTGGATATTATATTGTAGCTATAGCAGATCTGGGTGTTGTTTATTATCTACGCTCCTATCGCAAATGTGACCAGGTACTCTTAAAAGTAAGAAGACGCTTAAGTGGATCACAAAATAAATATGCCGGCAAAAGGAAAATAAAGATAACCATTGAAGGTTTCTTTCCTCTATTCCAAGTCACGTGACAAGAACTCTTTTGACAAAAATATCATAAAAATTCTTTCCCTCAGAGGGCAAGAAAGGCAGCAAACATGGAACGAAAAAAAAAAACTGAAGCGGTGTTTATACTTTATCTTTGATTTCGTTTGAAATTTTTGGCCGTTCTACTGAAATAAAATTCTTATCCTTTCCCCTTTCCCAAGTCAAGTGACTTTAATTGTTTTAACAAAAAGCCAATAATCTGTACCAGATAAGGATGCTATAAATTACATAAAATCCTTGAAACGCTGATCAAAGATCATAAAAAAATGCCACAAATTGTTTGGGATTTAAAGAACAAGAGGATATAAGTTATAAACCAATGTAACAGTTTCAATATCAAAGGAAGATATAAAAGAAATGGTTTTAAAAAATAGTTGACAGTTGAACTTTAACTTGTCAAAACGGAGCAAATTAAAGACGGTTTTAACTTCGGGCTATTGGTCAAATGAATAGAGTGTTCGCCAATGGTCCGGAAGACCAGGGTTCAATCCCAGATCGGGTCATACCAAAGACTCAAAAAATGGTACTTGATGCCGCCTTCCTTAACATTCAGCATTGTAAGATAAGGATCAAGGGTAAAGTGGAGCAATCCAAGGAAAGGAGTAGCGCCCTCCCATACACCTCGGTGTGGTAGCTCCTGAAAAGGAAGCCTTTGGGTCACCCTCGCGACTAAGGTCACCAACATTACTTAATGCTATTCGCGAAACGTCCATTTGTGAAGGACAATTTGTGATTATAAAACATTTGTTTTCAAGACCCTTGGGTTGTTCCCGAATAGATAAGTCCATTCCTTGATATACCATATTTTCATATATATATATATATATATATATATATATTCTACTAATCTGTGTTTAGTCATGCAAAAAGCCATAGTGATAGAACATCCATGCAAGTTTAAAATGCTCAATTCAGCGAATTATAGAACAAAATAAGTTTTGTAAACATTGCTCTACAGTAGGCGTCCAGATATGTCCGTACGGGTATACAGAGCGTTTCAGAAAAGCCGTCACTTTGAGAGTGTAACATATTGACCTCCGACCCGGCCGAGCTGTCAAATAAGAAATGCACCTGTGTAAATAACAGGTGCATCCGGTCGAAGATAACAGGGGCTAACCTTGACTGTGGACGGGTTGAATTGAGTGCAGATGCGACGCTCACCGAAGCAGGTGGATGTCAAGCAATTATATAACCCGGTGCTACAGGAAGTTTGAGTTAGTTGGAGATCAGATTTTGGAGTTTGGAGTCAGTTGTTGCAGTTCGAAGCAGTGAGAACCAGACCCAGCAGAGAGCTAGGTCCTCAGGGTCCCCGGTTGAGCAGCCCCGCAGGATGAGAAAGAAGTGCTGCTATAGTTAGAAGAGCTGGGGGTCAATATTTTGTAGTCTTTGTTCAGTCTCCAACTCACCTCTCACACATAACCCTTTCGTACCATTTCGAATAAAGTGTGAGAGGTATGTTTTTCTAAAGAAGTGTGTCCGCTCGTCTTTTTCTGTGTTGACTATGTTTCCGCGTGTATATGTGTATAGCTGGTTGTGACTATGATACAGAGAGTAAGAAAGTAGAAGTTCCCGGCAATTATATTTCATATTACAATAGTTGTCATGTGCCAACATACTAAGGAATTAAAATGATAGAACTATGCACTAATGTACATTGCTATAAAGTATATGTTGTAATTAATATACTATGTACTCTCTGCGTACTGTAATTAATATGCTGTAATTAATGTACAATGAACTAATGTACTTCTTACAAGTGTGTGAGAAATGTTAATTTTTCTTTCGTCGCAACAAGTCGATCTGATTTTTGCGTTTAGTTGATAAATTACGTGTCAACTTTTTCGTTCTTGTAGAAACTGACTCTTCTCCTATCTTTCAATCATTCTTTGCTTTCTATACACATGTCAACCTTTCTGGGATTATTTTATGCCTAGAGGTTCGGGAATTGCATTCATTGTACGTTTTTATATATATATTTTTGTGTAGTTGTTTAAGAGTTGTTGTTGTTTGGGGGGGTTGGAGGGGTTGTTTTGTTTTATTTTGTTTTTTATTTGTTCTTTGTACACGGTTATTTGATATAAGGTATTCCTATCAAATATAGATAATTTTCAATAAATCCATCTGACCAATAGATGGAAACCTAATTCAGTTTTGGTTTCTTTGTTTGATTACATATAAACCTTCGTTGGTTATTTAATGCCAAAGCCATCCTTATAGAAGAATAGCAGTGATACCATCTAATCGATAAATTGGAGATATGGTTCAATACCTTTCCTAAAAGTATTAGTCCAAAAGTGAACGTGATAGCACGACTGGAGTTCGAACTCGCTTACTTCGCGGTCGAGCACTTTAGCCACTACAGCAAAGACACTCCGGGTCAGAGTGGACATGAGAGTAATGGCAATAAAAAGGGTGCTCCGCACTCACCAGATCTCTAGAACTGGGACCTTACCACCTGATGGAGTTTAGTGTCCTACTCAGGGATGAGGAAAGGTCTTACCCAGGGGCAAAGAAGTGTCCTACCTTTCGGAAGGAGATACAAGCTTCACTCACAAGACAATCACAATTTGAATAAATGTAAATATCATTAAATTTTGTTTTGCCGTCGATTGCGTCAAACACTAAGTTAAAGAAACCACTCAATTCATCTCTATCCGATGTCATTCGTCTGTTTTTGAGTTCATGTAAAAACCAGAATATACAATACTGATTTTCAATGTAAACACGCTCTCCCTACTTGAGGCAAATGCCACGACACAATCTTTCAACGCTAATTTCTCCAATTTGACTTCATGTTGTACAAAGTGTAGTAACTATCATCATACAAGTCATTCTAAACCATCATCATCACCATCAATAACTAAACTTGCAAGTCATTGTAGGGGATGATATGAAGGGTAATGAGTCTGACGCTCTCCTTCAGGCTATTCTGTTGGCAGCTGTCAACGAAGGATCCAGGAAGTTCACCCCCTCTAATCTGTGTTGTCTAACCATCTCTTGCATTGCAGCCTACATTTCTTTCCTCCGACCACGGCGTCTTCTTCTAGAAGGATTTTTGTTTATGAGTTACCGTGTTGATATTGTACAAATCACCACTGCAAGTCATTTGGATGTTGTTAAGGTTTGAACATGAACTTTTTCCCCAAACTGGCCAATACAGAAATCTACTTGATACTTGATTATCTGAGATAATGAAAAAAGTAACAAATAAGAAACGATCAAAAAATAAATGGAGTAATTAATATTCAATGGAACAATTTATAGAATCTTGAAAAATAACTGAATATTTTTTAGTTATTTTACTTAATTTAATTTACATTAAATTTAGTTTAATTAGAGTCATGGCAGGATCAATATTTTCTTTTAAGAAAATTCTTATACCAGGATGAATGTCTAAAAAAATAGGTAGTGGTTCACACGGTCCTCTCTTAATCAAAAAGGATTTTTTAATCTTATGAGATCATAAAAAAGCCAAATGTCAGTATTTTGAACAAAGAATGATTGATTGGTTAATCGATTTGAACGTTATGTCAACCCGCCTCGGGTTATTTATGCCTTGAGGTTCGGGAATCGCGTTTCTTATATTTACATTTTTCTGCAATTGTTTCTCGAGCTTTTTTTCAATAGCAAAGGCTTTTTTCTAGCTGTTTTTCCATAAAGCTCACTTATGTAGAGTGTACAGCTTAAAACGGTCCTGTGAACAGATACCTCACTTTTTGTTGTTGACCCATCCAACTCCTTCAGTATTATCTTTTGATTTTGTTTTTTCTTTTTCTTTTTTGTCCCTCTTATTAATTGCCTCTCGAATTCTTTTATAAGTTTTGGTAGGCAACTGTTTTTTCGCAAGTTTAGTTTGGTTTGATTTGTTGGTTTTTATGGCATATCAACCTTTGTAGGTTATTTAACGCAAAATCCATTTTATGTGAATAACCAGTTCCATTTCAAACAATTCAATTTAGCATGAGTACACAGTTTAATTGTCAAAAACATTTCTATTTCAAACTATTCAAGCACTTATATGTAACAATTCAGTTTAGTGAAAGTACAGTTTCAATGTCAAAAACAGTTCAATTTCAAATAATTCAGTTTAGCATAAGCACGCAGTTTAAATGTAAGTACAGTTTAATTGTCAAAAACACTTCTATTTCGAGCTATTCAGTTTAATCAAACAATTCAGTTTAGCCTAAGTATACCGTTAGTTCTATTTAACCCATAGATAGGGCCCCATCAGGTGCTACCACACCGGGCCAGAGTGGACCTGGGAGCAATGACAATGAAGGGGTGTTCCGTATTCCCAAAGCTCCAGCATTACTGGGACCTCAACATCACTATTTAGTGTCATATCCAGGACACTCATTGGGGGTGGGGTCTTACCCCTCTGCAGAGGTGTAGTCAGTGTATTCAACAGCCACAACCGACTGGGCAATACACAGAGCTAATGTCAAAACAGTTTTATTTCAGATAATTCAGTTTAGCATAAGTACACAGTTTAGATGTCAAAACAGTTCTATTTCGAACAATTCAGTGTAGCATTAGTACGCAGTTTTAATGTCAAAACAGTTCTATAACGAGCAATTCAGTTCAGCATAAATACGCAGTTTAAATGCATAAAAACAGTAAACGCCAACCATTGTTTAGTTCTATTTAACCTATAGATAGGACCCTTATCAGGTGCTACCACTCCGGGCCAGAGTGGACCTGGGAGCGATGGCAATAAAGGAGTACTCCGCATTCCCCAAAGCTCCAGCATTGCTGGAGCCTCACCATCAGATTGCTTAGTGTCATATACCCTGGACACTCGTTGAAGGGGGGGTCTTACCCCTCTGCAGAGAAGCAGTTGGTGTATTGTACAGCCCCAGCCGACTGGGTAATCACAAGTTTATTGTAGAATCATATTCTTTCCATTTTGTATTAATGGACTTAATGGTGCTTTAAGGAATGTTAAAAATGTATCCCTGACTTATTTTAGGGCTTCTTTGGTCTTCATAATGCCGATTGCTTAGCGTTTCTCCTTGCTTAACGTTGTTGCAGATTCTTGCCAAGTGTCTTTTATAACAGATCTATATCAAACTGACACAGATCATAAGAAACTTAGAATTTGATGTCATGAATTAAAATTATTCAATGCGCCGACAAAACCCCAAGCCTACTAACCTTTTTGTTTTAACAATTTGAGAGTTCGGTTAATACTAGTCCCTCAATGACCTTTTAAATTGACTTTTGAATTTAAATCTCAATAAGTCTGTTTTAATTTTTTTATAAAAGTAAAATTCCATTTTCCTGAATAAAAAAAGATGCATGTTCTTCATAAGTTTTTAGCACCAGTGAATACCTCATTTTGTTATACTGAGTTCATTTTTTTACAAACAGTTTATCAGTCATTTGTTTAACACACAGTTAAATGTAAAAACAGTTCTATTTCAAACAATCAATTAAGCACTAGTCATTTCTTTGCACGCATTTTAAATGTAAAACAGTTCTATTTGACCCCTAGTAAGGACCCTATTAGGACCTGGCAGTCGATGACAATGAAGGGGTACTCCGTTTATAAATTTCATTGTTACTTTACTTTGGTTATCACGTATGGCACGATCGTAGATGAAATCCTTTGACACTTAGACTGCTCTGTCGGTGAGGGTAGAATATCCTGATTGTATCCCCCGCAGAGGAAGAAGATACCTCTCCCAAAAATGGGAGTATCCTGAGTATAATACTAAACTGTATCTACTGGTGAGGCTCCACTTCTAGAGATTTGGGGAGTATAGAGTACCCCTTCATTGCCATTACTCCCAGATCCACTCTAACCTGAAGTAGTAATACCTGTTAGGATCCCATCTATGGGGTAAATAGAGCTGTTTAAAAATTATTTGATAAAACCGTGTGCAAAATAGTCTTAAGAAGCAACGACACAAAAATGTAAATATGAACGTACAATGAACGTGATTCCCTAACCTCTAGGTATAGAATTACTTTAGACAGGTTGACATGCCGTTAAAATCAATCAGTTGATAATTAGATTGCATAAAAGGGGACTTTAACAACTGAGGTGGTTTTTCGGTTAAACCAGATCATATCTAAAGACTTCCAAGGACAAGAAACAAAAAATCTCTTAAAAAACAACTACACAAAAAAATGTAAAAATGCATGATTTCCTAACACCATAAAATAACCCTAGAGGTGCCCGTGGTGTAATGGTTATCGTCGCAGGATATGGACACGGTGACACGAGTTCAAATCCTGGACGAGACTCATTGCATTTCACATAACACTAATACCCTTGGGAAAGGTATGAATCCAATTATTCTCCATCCAGCTATGGGTAAATAGTAGGGCAGACTTGGTCCTTCAGCCTTGGTGAGGCAACTAGTCTAGAAGAAGGAAAACTCTCAATTCAAAACTGTTAAACTCCGCTTAAAAAATTGACCTTGTGTCCTATCCTACCCGAGCGGAGGGGTTGGTAAATATGATAAAATAACCCTAGACGGGTTGACATTAGATTTCAGAGAAGGCGGTTTCAACTATTTTGGTAACTTCTTGGTTAAGCCATATCATATTTAAAGACTTTAAAGCAAAAGTTGTGAATATATATGCTCGCTCTACTCTTCGGCCTCTATTTTGAATTTTTTAAGATCTTTTCATTTCCCTTCTCCAAGTCGGACTATAAACGGACGTGAATCGATTACCGGGAATCCATATGAAAATTACAGGTTGTTATACAGCAAAAATATGAAAAATACAAACGGCTGTAAAATGTAAATTAATATTTTCAGCAATACACTGAAAAACTACATCTAAAATATCAATACTTACCTTTCTCAACAGGACATTTGGGTATGTGTCTCACTGATCGATTAGACAACACTTCATAATACCAGACTGGACAGCCATTTGCAGGTTTAAGAGGACGGGAATAAGGAGGATCAGTGGCTATATTGTAAGAAACTCGAACACGGGATTCTTCATACTCCATATTGATACCAAAAGATGAAGACCAATGTTTCATATCATGAAGCCAGCCACGGAGTTTAACGTTTTTGAGGATTCTGGAATGTGGGTTAAACATGTCTTTACGGTAGATAAAACAATCTTTCAGGGTAGCAATGGTGTTGTGTGTTTGTAGGTTTTTGTCAGGTATGCAAGTCCAGCTATCCTGAAATATTGTCTTCTGTAGGTGTCCAAACGTATCTGCCTGAATAAGAAGAAGAAGAAATGAATCAAGTGTAAAGATTGGGGAGCGGAACCATTGATAGAGCAACAAGAAGAAGAAGATAAATTGTTTAAGGATCTTCAAGTTAATTATGATTGGAATTATTAATAGAGATTTTATATTAACTGCCATGGTTAATCTTTTTACGAAGATTTAGAGCAATCTGATCAATCTTAATTCTCCCCTGTTTTTTTTTTTTTAATTGTTATCTTTCACTAATCACAGTTGTTGACCACTGCTAACGATTACTATTACTAAATCACAAATATTGCAAAATCTTTGACTTCCTCTTGTAGTAGATACATCAGCTACTGTTATACGTCCGCTCACGATTATCCAAAAATACAACCCAAATGGAAAGGAAACAAACAAAAAAACAGAAAAAGAAATAGATGCATTACGAGAAGAAATATCCATCGTTGATGAGATGACTAAGAGTGTAAAACTTAAGATCAGAAAGACAAAAAAAAAGGGATAACGGGTGTTGGGTAACATCAGTAAAAGAGACTTTGAAAGAAAAAATTCAACTAAAGGCGCAGCGTATTAAAAGATTTGAAAAGCGGATTAAATTCTTGGGTTCTTCAAAGAGGATCCACATAATTCTTACCGTGAAATTGTACAAAATAACAGAAACTGTGAAAGTTCTATCAACGCAAATTGGTGAATTTTAGAGTGACATTCAACGCAACGAAATGACTTTTTCTGATTATGCAGAATGAACAGAAAAGTTGATATGAACGTACAAAGGAGGTGCTCGTGGTGTAATGGTTATCGTCGTAGAAAATGGACACGGCGACACGAGTTCAAATTCTGGACGAGACTGATTGCATTTCACATAGCACTAATACCCTTGGGAAAGGTATGAATCCAATTATTCTCCCTCCAGCTATGGGCAAATAGTAGGGAAGTCTAGGTTCTTTGGTGAGGCAACTAATCTAGGAAAAGGAAAGCTCTGAATTCAAACCTGTTAAACTTCGCTTAAAAATTGACCTTGTGTCATATCCTGCCCGAACGGATATGAACGTAAAAATATGGATATGAACGTACAAAGACAAATTTGGGATGATATCACCGCAAAAGAATTTGAAGATGCTCTAAAATACACACAG
This sequence comes from Sepioteuthis lessoniana, assembly GCA_963585895.1. Classification (NCBI taxonomy): domain Eukaryota; kingdom Metazoa; phylum Mollusca; class Cephalopoda; order Myopsida; family Loliginidae; genus Sepioteuthis; species Sepioteuthis lessoniana. The sequence goes on from OY757928.1 coordinate 1,791,306, forward strand.
AAATAAAAATCGCCTGGTATAGACATAGTGCTAAACTATTTGCTTCATCATTTATCCTCTACATAAAAAATGATATCAAAACTTCTCCCGGAAATCTTGAAAGAATCAAAAATACCTGGTATGTTGTCTGAAGGAATAACTTAGCTCCTGGCTAAAACGAAGGAAACAAAAAAACACAAAAGATTACAGTCATATTTCTTCCATTGCAACAATTTTAAAACATCAACATCAATACAAACAAGAGAATATTTAGATTTCTCGAAAAAGAAAGATTATTCTCATTAGCACAGAAAGGATAAAAAAACAAAGTTGATATAATTGCAAAGATCTACTACTAATTAATAAAATAATAATATAAAATTGTAAAACTAGGTGGATGAACCTTAGAAGGACATGAAACAATAAAGGGTGTTTCAGAAAAATCGATATTATTTGATAATCTAATAACTTGACCAATTCGCGTTCAAATGATCTCAAAACAACGTGAGTAGAAACAATTCAAAATTCTATGTTTAATGTTCAAACGTTATTTCTTTTCCTATGAATGGTATTCGTACACCTGAAAAGAAAAGAAAACATTAAACTTTTGATTTTGAGGTCATTTGTACAAGAATTGATCAAGTTATAAGATTATGAAATGATATTGATTTTTCTTAAACACTCGGTATATTTACATTAATAATTAATTTTTAGAGAACAATATCCATATGTTGTCGATTAACCTCACAGTAAGATATATAAATGGCATACTGAAGCTGAAAATTTGAAAATTAACAGCGGGATTTTCCAAACTGATTTAATTTCTCCTTTTATTTCATTTTCGTCCAATTTTTATTCTTCTTTCAATTGAATTCTATAAAATGAATAAAACTGGTTACGGAAATAAAATTTCTGAAAAATGCATAAATCACGTATTTTTATAAAGTTGAGTTGTAGTCATCCACTAAAAACAAAAGATCTGGTGAGTTTTCTGAACATTTTTGTGGATTTAAATGATGACATCAGCCATGTAGTTCGGCTAAAGTGAATGTAACGCCAACATATATTAAAGAATTCAAGAAATAAATGGCATAAAGTATGAGACAAAGAAAAGGTTAAGGTAATACTATGAACTGAAATCAATGCTTGCAATATGTTTATGATGATAAACTATTGATCAATATTAGTCGTTACTTATAATTTCTGTATTATTAATTGAATTATAAGATGAAATAAAGAAAAGAAAAGAAATGACAAATAATGCACAATCCGATGTCGGATACACATCCTCTTTATATTGCCAGAAGTAGCAACGATTTAATTCAACTTGAGTTGACATAAAAACAACTAGTAGTTTATAAAAAAAACCATTTAGATAAAACATCTGACTGAACGCTAAAATTTTTGACAATTTACATTTCGGATTGTGCTAATGGGGAAGGGATGCATCCGACTTTTCTCTAACAATAGGTAAATGATCGGGCAAACTAGATTTATTAACCTTGATATGGCAACCGGTCTGGGAGAAGAAAATCTCTGAGCTCAAAAGAGCTTCTATTCTCGTTGATCAAACAAGTTTGAGAGCTCCTCCTACACTTCTCTTCCTTCTCCTAAATGCGTATTCTACGCCCTGGGCCAGTTATAGGGAGCCATGAAGTCAATATTGTTTTGAATTTTACCATTCATTCAGATATTTGTGACTGATATGCTTGAAATGATTTCTCAAAGACTTGGTAAAGAGGCTTGAAGAGAGTGAAATTTGAAGACGAGCCGAGACCACCCAAACTACAGCATTTTTAAGGTCGGTCAGAATACTGAGAAGAATCCTGGAGACTTGAGGAGACTTGCTGTCACTTAGACTCCAGTGAAAAACCATCAGTTAACGCTGGTTTAAAAAAACTCGCTAGGAGTTTGCAAAAAATGAAAAAGAACTGGAAACTCTAATACACACAGAATATACAGTTAGGATATAGGGACGGAATTTGGCATAGAAAAATGTACTATGCTAGTAATGAAAGCGGCAAACGAAACCTAACGGACGGAATGGAAGTACCCACATCAAAACAAGATTAGAACGCTCGGAGAAAAGGAAACGTACAAAAACTTGGGTATCTTGGAAGATGACACCATCAAACAACAGGAAATGAAAGAAAAAATTAAGAAAGAATATCTCAGGAAAACTGGAAAGCTACTGGATATAAAACTATGTTGCATAAACCTTCTCAAAGGAATAAATACCTTGGCTGTACCCATAGTTAGGTATTGGGACCCTTTTTGAAGTGGACCTGAGAAGAACTTAAGCAAATGGACCAAAGAACAAGAAAACTTATGACCAATCATACAGCATTATATTCCAGAGATGACGTTGACAGACTATATGCATCAAGAAAGGAGGGAGGAAGAGGAGTTGCCTGCATGGAAGACAGCGTTGACGCGTCGATACAACGACTCTAGGACTACATAGAAAAGTACGAAGGATGACTGATTACTGCAACCAGAAACGATACTGACAATGCGAAAACCAAATGAATGACAATAACTAGAAAACAAAAATGGAAAGAAAAACAACTCTATGGACGTTTTAAACAACTGATGAGTAACATCTCACACGAGAAAACTTGTACGTGGCTAAGAAAAGGAAACCTTAAGAGTGAAACAGAATCTCTCCTAATAGCAGCGCAAAACAACGCCATAAAAATCAATCATATCGAAGCGAGAATAGATAAGACACAACAAGATAGCAAATATAGGTTCTGTGGTGATAAAGGCGAAACCATCAATCACATAATTGAATGCAGTAAATTAGCGCAGAAGGAATATGAGACTAGACATGACTGGGTGGGAAAGGTGATACATTGGGAGATATGCAAGAAATTTAAATTTGACCATACGAAAAAATGGTATAGGCACAACCCAGCAACTGTCCCAGAGAATGACACACACAAACTCCTTTGGGACTTTGACATACAAACGGATCACCTAATCCCGACCAGAAGACCTGACCTTATAATAATCAACAAAAAAAAGAAAACTTGCAAAATTGTGGATTTTGTTGTCCCGGCAGACCACAGAATAAAACTGAAGGAATGTGAAAAGAAGAATAAGTACCTCGACCTTGCTAGGGAATAAAAAAAAATATCGAACGTGAAGGTGGCGATTATATCAATCGTAATTGGTGCTTTTAGTACAGTCACCAAAGGATTATTAAAGGACGTGGAGGACTTGGAGGTAGGAGGACGAGTGGAGAGAGTCATAACTACAACATTATTGAGAATGGCCAGAATACTGAGAAGAGTCATGGAGACTTGAGGAGACTTGCTGTCACTCAAACACCAGTGAAAGACCATCAGCTAAAACTGATGTGAAAAAACTCTCAATGGGTAAATAATAATAATGATAATAATCGAATATAACGAACTAGCATAAATGGTACATATAAGACGAGACACAACTAAGTGGAGAAGGAGATCCACTGGAAATTGTGCAAGGAAGGGAAATTCGTCCATTCTTTCAAACGATACTTGTACAAACTAGAATTCGTCATGAAGAAAGAAACACACAAAATTATCGGGAATTTTCAGATACAATCGGATCTCCAAATCTCGGCCAGAAGATCAGACCTTCTGTTAATTAACGCAAAACAAAAAAACCTGCCGACTAGTGGATTTTGTTGTCCTGGTGAACTACAGAATGAGAATCAAAGAAAATGAAAAGAAAGATAAGTACTAGGATCTTGCCAGAGAACAAAAAATGCAATGGAATATGAAAGTAACAGTGATACCAATTGTGATTAGTGCGTTTAGGACAATCCCCAAAGGCTTGGAAAGGAGGCTGGAAGAGTTGGAAATTGGAGTACTAATCGAGACCATCCAAACGACATCATTGTTAAGATCGGCCAGAATACTGAAAACAGGAGACCTAAGGAGACTTGCTGTCACTCACGCTGATGTGAAAAACTTACTAGAAATAATAATAATACTTACAATGATCTGTAAGCCCACCATACTTTTCTCGTGGCACTTATATTCGGTGACCACAACTGTTGATTTTGTCAATTTTCGAGGAACATTCAATATTTTTATATAATCCTGTTTATCCGTAAAGAAAGCATCGTTAAGGACAACTGATATTTCCTCGGGTCGCTTCCCTTTAATCTGAAATATCAAAAAGAATGTATTAAAACGAAAGAAAGACATTGACAAACATTTGAAACGTTCGGTTGTTAGAGTAACCCAAAGAAGAAGAAAAAAAAAGGATTGTAGCTTTCAAAGAGCTGCTTCGGGGCCATTTTCTCAATATATACATATTTCGATCCTTCAAATCTATTGCGACTCTACTCATAATGATTAATCGTAACTTTATAAGAACAATTGACAGCAGCTTTGATGCTCATGCCTGAGACATTTTTAAGATACGGCTAATTACATCATTTTAACTAAAAAAAAAACAATGAAATTTGTGGTAATGGCCAGTCCTCTTCATTTCATGTTATCAATACAGGCTTTCCCGCTTTATATCAATGACCAACCATCTTTTGGGCATAAAACTAAACTGCATCCGATGGAAGGGCTCCAGTTTAAGAACCCTTATGTGTTATTTTTATCGCCATTACTCGCAGTTCCACTCTGAAATAGTAGTACCAATTAGAGTCAAATACATTTGTTTGAAATGTTTACAATGATTTTGAACTCTATTAATACAATGATTCTCCAAAATAGATATTCCGTTTACCAGTTTAAGATGATCGTTATATATATATCTAATTGCCTTCAAATTATTAGTATTAGATAGGAATACTTTAAATCATACAATTGTGTACAAGCTATTTATATTCGAAATAATTACTCCAATCCATATAAAGTCTTGTAAATTATTAGTATTAAATAGGAATAGTTAAATGAAGCAATGTAATATTTTGAACATCACTATTCATAAATATGAAGGTACTTCAAAACACAAAGCTATTTGCAAATCGTTTATACTAAGAATTGTTACTTGAAGTTATAATTATTTACAAATGACTATTGTTATTGAAAAAAACAAGGATAGTTACTTGAAACTATTTTGTCTTTTTATAAAATACTGACTTCCTTTACGCAAGATATCTTATGGCAAAACTGAATAATTTCCAAAACAAACCTAAGTATGATGCAAGACTCGATCCAATTTGACAACGAAAAGTCTATAAATTCAATCGCATTTTTAGACTCCCTAGTATATATTGACAAGAACAGACAACTACAAACAATATTACATACAAAATACACCAACACACACACAACTATATCCATTTCAGATCTTCTCACTTTAAATATATCAACGATATCCCTTCCTCTTCACAAGCGATTAGACTAAGAAGAATCTGCAAAGATAAAAACGATAAAGCAATAAACTTAAACAAGTTCTCAGCACGGAGTTTTCTCTGTACGTTAATCGATAACCAAATAACTAAAACTATCTCTACCCCTAAGCAAGATGCTCAAAAATGAAGACCGAAAGTGAAGACGAATTGCATCCCTTCGTAACAGCATTCAACAATCATCTCCCACTTCCAGCATAAATAATCAAGAACAGTTGGAACATTTTAAAAGTAAACTCCAAATTTAAACGATATTTTCAAGAACTGGGCATACTAACCTATCGTCGACCAAATTACCTAAGAGAAATGGTTGGTAGGAACAACATGCTAAATAATAAAGTAATCCATAAAAAACCACAGTAAAATCCACTGAATTTTGCCAACCATGCAATATCAAGAACAACTTATGCTGCAAACACCTCAAATTAACCAACTCATTCACTAGTTTCACAACCACCCTCCAAAAAAAACTTTCGAAATCAACCACGAATCAAATTGAAAAATCAAAAATGTAATTTATTTGCTAGAATGCACACGCTGCCAAAAACAATATGTTGGAACGTCAGAATGGCCTTTATGAAATAACAACGGACACAGGATAAAATTTATGGATCAGAACAATTTAATATAAGTTGAACATCACTTCCGCACAAACGGTCACGACTTTAACAAAAATGGAAAATTCACCATCATAGAAAAATTTAAACAAGATATGAACATAAAACCAACATTTAAAAAAATAAAAGAAGACAAATGCATAAAATGTCTGAAAACATTTGAATTTAATATGAAATTTTATAACACTAACGTAAAATAAAAATTTGACAAGAAACATCCACACAAACAAGTAGACACGACAATAAGTAAAGTCAGCGACCTTAGTCAGTGGTGACCCGGAGGCTGCCTTTTCAATAGCTACTACACTGAGGTGGAGGAGGGGGAGTTACTCCATTCCCTGAATTGCTCCACTTTATCCTTGATCCTTGTCTTATAATGCTAAGTGTTTAGCAAGGCAGCGTCAAGTACCATTTTTTGAGTCTTTGGTATGATTCGACCTGGGATTTAACCCCGGTATCCCGGACCATTGGTGAACACTCTACTCAAACCACCCCTTTCAAAAGAACACTGAAAAATCCACATAAACAAACAAACAAGCCATGGTTAATTTGAAACGTATCCTTCTCACACCGAACGAAAACGTTAAAACAAGTGCTCCCAACAAACAAATATATATATATATATATATATATACAGGGGCCCGACTATATTTTTCGGACACTTTGAAAAAAGTACTTCAAGGTGGTCACTAGTGCCAAAAACTTTTGAGATTGTAAGTACGTAGTTGAGGAGTGAAAATCCACTACTAGTGTAATCATTTTTTTAGTTTGGCTTTGATAATTTTAGTTTTTTGTGATTTTCGCGAAAACTTGCGCGACACTATTTTTCGGACATGACAAAAAATCCTATTTTATTAAGAGCTATGTTCATGTATATGTTGCTGTATGCAAATTTTCTGCTTGTATACTGTTCTGGGGCACTGGCACCCCTACTACTATGTTAACATAGGACAATCTAACAGCATAAATAGTCCGGACATTTCTTGGCAAAACAATTAAGTTTAATGAGGTAAAATGCATTCAAAAGAAGTCGTTTGTTTGGCACGGAAGAAGCGGGAAGATGGCCTCAGCATCAGAAGGATCCCCATGGATTTGAAGCTGTCGAAATCAACTGTCGAATACATGCTAAAGACAAACTCCGAGCGGAAAAAGAAGAGAGGGCGGAAAAGATCAATTGGCAAGAGGACTGAAAGGAGAATGAAGAGGACTGTGACACGGCTTATGACATCTGGAGAAAAGGTTACAGCAAGAAAAGTGAAGGAGAAATGTGAATTGGATGTAAACGTCCGAACAGTACAAAGAACGCTGCATAGGATTGGTTTGAAGTATGCAAAGGCTAAGAAAAAAATTACTCTAACAAAGAAACACAAAGGAGCAAGACTGGAGTGTGCTAAAAGGTGGTTAACAAAGCATGTTGACTTTAAGAAGGTTATATTTACTGATGAGAAGCGTTTCAAGTTTGATGGGCCCGATGGATGGTGTACTTGGTCGAGAAGGGGTAAGCCTGTTGTACTGAACAAACGACAGATGGAAGGAGGAGGAGTTATGGTTTGGGGTATGGTCTTTGCTAATGGAAATATATGGTTGGAGTGGCTAAAAGGACGACAGAACAGCGAAAGCTACAAACAGTTGCTGGACGAGAAAGCCCTACCAAGGATAAGAGAGATGGGGAATGATTTCGTTCTACAGCAAGACAATTGCAGCATCCATGTGTCAAAACTCATGAACGAATGGATGGCTAAAGTGAATATGACTACTTTGGAATGGCTTGCAAGAAGCCCAGATCTAAATTTAATAGAAAATGTTTGGGAAATGCTCGCTCAACTTGTCTATGATGGACCTGAAATAACGAAAGAGGCTCAACTATGGGAACGAATACTAGGAGCCAAAAAACAACTAATAGAAACACGTAGAGATGTTATTGTGCATATGTTTGATCATTATGAAGAGAGATTGATAAAAGTTATTGAGAAGAAAGGTGATATTACAGACTATTAACAGTTTTTCAACGATGTCCGAAAAATAATGTCGCGTGTGTTTTGTAAAAAATGATGAAAATTAAATATTTTTCCTTACCTAATCGATTTTCTTCCAGTTTTATTACATTTTAATTGTCTTTATATGTTTATGCTATTCTATTGAAGGAATTTCGCCACTCTATGGTACTCGGAAAGTCGAATACTAAAGTATCCGAAAAATATTGTCGGGCCCCTGTATGTATATATATATATATATATATTGTGTATATGTGTGTGTGTCAAAGAAAATTTGATCAGACAAACCAGTTAAATCAATGAATATGATACGCCAAGAGTATATATATATATATATATATACATTATCTTATATAGGCACACACACACACATACATTGTCATTAAGCAACCCAAAAAAGTTGATATGCCATTTAACAAAGTAACTAAATAGCCTGGTAAAACTTATATGTATGTATATGTGTGTTTTTTATTATTAGTGATATAATTATTAATGGTTAATTATTATCATGATCCTAATATTTTAACGGTAATTAGAATGGCAGTATTCAGAATAAAAAAAAACATAGAAATATTAAGACATTAAATAAAGACTAAATTTTAATCTTAAAGAAAAATAAGATAAAACCCTGAAAAAAAACTTTTAACTAAAGATAAGTTTGATGTTCGTAATCGTATTTATCGCCCCGTTTTCCTTAATAAATAAATAAAATTGAAAAGTTTTTAATTCCTAAAGGTTCTGTGAATCTTGTTAAATTTTTTTTAGATACATGATACCAGGCACTGGCATTACATCCGGTTATGACACCAACTTCTTTGTTCATAGAGTTTATTTATTTATTCATTTTTTTAAACGCGTGAGAATCCATTTAAGGAATATTCTTTATAATTTTTTCTCTCCATTATTTGATGGCGATCTGAAAAGTTTGTTTTCTTATATGGAGTGACCAGCTGAAATAAATTTATAATTGCCAGATGACAGTCTGTTGAATTTTTCTTCTAATTATATGAATTTGTTCTCTATGAAATTTATAATTTCATATATTGATCATCCACTGAGTACTCCTGGAGATTTATAAGAATCCACTTATATTTCATATATTGATCATCCACTGAGTACTCCTGGAGATTTATAAGAATCCTCTTATATTTCATATATGGATCATCTACTGAGTACTCCTGGAGATATATAAAAATCCTCTTGTATTTTATATATTATCATCCACTGAGTACTCCTGGAGATTTATAAGAATCCTCTCATATCTTATACATTGATCATGCACTGAGTACTCCTGGAGATATATAAGAATCCTCTTATATTTTATATATCATCATCCACTGAGTACTCCTGGATATTTATAAGAATCCTATAATATTTCATAGATTGATCATCCACTGAGATTTTTAAGAATTCTCTTCTATATTCACAAATTGAATCATTCCCAACTCATCTTCTTTGGATATTTTATATATATATATATATATATATATATATATATATATATATATATTATTTTATTCACGGCTTGGCTTCGTAAAAAAGTACATACATATCTATACGAGCATAGATATATACATTTATATTCACACACACACACACACACACACACACACACACACACACATATATATATATATATATATATATATATATATATCAAAATCAATAGGTCCACTAAAAATACAAATCTCGTAGGGGACCAATTCATTTTGAAATCATTATTTTTTCTCCTCGTGAACAAGCAAAAAAAAGCAAAAAATTACATATATATATATGCATTTATATATATATATGTATATATATATATATATAGTCTCCAAAAAGAAGTGGTTTCGTTACTAGACGGTGACATCGTCATAAACGTGTTCAAACTCCACTCGCACTATTAAGTTCCCTCTCGGACTTATACTCGTGAAAAAATAATAAACCTCCTTATCTCCCCGGATATGGGCTAAAGAGTACCACTGATGTTCTTTTACAAGGATGGCTTTGCATTAAATAACCCACAAAGATTGGTATGCCATTTGTGAAAAAATCTTTACTGCTACTATTGCGTTCACTTTCGGACTAATAACGATGAGAACAGTGTGAACCCTTTATTGCACAGGAAAGGGTTAAATAGGATCACTGCTGTTCTTCTACAAGGATAGTCATTGTATCAAATACACCATGAAGCTTTGATACACGATTAAAAAGAAATCAAAAACAATATATATATATATATATATATATATATATATATATGTATGCATACATATATATGCATACATGTACAAGCATATATGTATGTATATGCATATACACATACATATATACATATATACACATGTATGTATATTTACATACGTATATATATCTATATATACATAACTATGTATATACATCCGTATATATATCCATACATATATATATACATATATACATATATTTATAAGTATTTACTCTGACTCTGTGTGTGTGTGTGTGTGTGTGTGTGTGTGTGTGTGTGTGTGTGTGTGTGTGTGTGCTTTCGTATATATGCATGCACATCTGGTTACTATTTTTTCTCTTTCTCCTCTGATTTGAATGTGTCGTCGATATATTCTTAGATCGTCTGCGTGTTTACATGTTGATGTTTGTGAGTGTGTACATGAAATTGGATTCTGTTTGTGTACATACACGTGTGTTTGTGCGCACGCGCAAAATTAGGCTCTGCTTAATGCAGGTTTAAATTTATCTATGGGTTTTTTCTTTTATTTGGAGTTACGAGTAATCATCAGCCTGGTCTATTGGTATTATTTCCGAATTTCAATTGCTGCATCCTTAAAGGTGTTTTCATGAATGGGGGTTTATATTTTCGGGTAATTTAAAGTTGCTTTTATTTAAAGAGACTCTATTTTCAGAACCTGAGTCGATACTATGCGTACTTTTTACGGTTGCAACATTTGATTATTCGAACAAAGCTTTTTGAATTGTAGCTTAGATTTGTATTTGCTATGAATGTTGTATGGGCATTTTTCCTTCTATGATTATATATATATATATATATATATATATATATATATCTTATCTTTGCGTTATTTTGTGTTTAAATGAGGTTTGTGTGTGCTTTAAGTTTTTTTTGGAGGGGGTAACGTTTGCTTTTAATAAATTTTTTGTGTTAAGTATGTTTTTTATTCTATCATTGTTTTTAAGTTGTTCGAGATTTGTTGTTATTTCTGTGAATAGTTATGGGGTGTTTTTTGTTGTATATTGAAACATATGCTAAGGGTCGTTCGTTGCTATGTGTCTGGAAGGTTTGTAATTCTTTTAATGGTAATTTTTCTGCGAAATCGAATCCCTTATTTATCAGTGTTACTGGATCGGCTCTTGTGGTGGGTTACGCGTAATTTTTCAAGGCTAGTTTGTCGGTGGGTGTTAGTATCTGTTGTACTCCCTACATAATGGACTCGCCCTCCTCCATAAATACACGTCAACGGAGCATCAGAAGGGGTTGATCAAACCCTCGTGACACAATAACGTGTGATACCACTGGCGTAGTGGGCGGATAGTCGCTACCCAACAGGATCCTCAGCTTCCTATTAACTAACTACTGTTTAACCAGGTACTTGAATATATATGTTTTTCTATCAACCTTTTTGTGTTCCTGTGTATTTCTTTTGCCAGCATCACAACAGTAACTACGGTGCATATTCTACGTAATAGGGTGTACGAGTGGATTTTATGCTATTTAGGAGTAACTTTTGAAATCGGGGTATTGTTGGGTTTCTGTCGAATTTTGGTAAATATCAGTGATAATTTGGCCATTATTGATTTTAATGAGGATGTCTAAAAATAGTAGTTCTATAAAGCTGTGTTCCCTGGCGAACTTTATTTTAGAGTGTAAGATTGGTAGTAAATTATGTAAATCGTTAATGTTGCCCATTGGCATTTCCAAAATATGAAACAGTTATCTAGGTATCTTTTCCATCATCAAATAAATTTTGTTTTTTATTTTGTTGTATTTTTTACCAATGGTTTTATATAGATTATCCCCTAAATATGCCAAGGTTGGGGTGACATACGATGATGCCATTTTAGTTCCCACAGCTGTGTCTAGGGCTTGGGTTTAATTTATGTTGTTATATTAGTTCTATACCATCTGTGATGAATTTTTTAGTTAAATCTTTGGTGCAGTATTTCTAAGTGTTTTCTTTTCAAAATGGGAAGGGCTGTTTTCCTAATTCATGGGGGATATTACTGCGTAGGTTGGTGACGTCAAATACAATTGTGGGTTGAATTCTAAAAAATGGATATCATCTCTAATGTAGATTTTTTTATCTTATATAGGAATGGTTGTGGATGAATGTCTATTAGTGTATTGAGTCTGTTGGTAGGACATGATGGGCTTGGTACTATTGGTCTAAATTTGAGGTTACTTGGGTTTGCGATTTCAATGAATTCAAATTTTTATGTTTTTTGGAACTATTTTTATTTCCTCGGACATGTGAATGTTTGGCAATCCGTAAAAAAATACTAGTTTTGTGGGTGCAGTCAATTAAGAAGCCCTTTTCTTTTTTAAAATAAGGTTTCTTTGTTTGCTTTACAGAATTTTGTAATATTTAACATGATATCATTGCCTTTGTTTCTATTAATTAATTTATAGTTGGTTTGTTTCTTTAGTATTTCTTAAATTTTTGTTCTATGTTTTGTTTATAATGACTCCGTCGCTTCCGCGCTTCTTTTATAATAATGTGTTTGTTTACACATATTTTTAAGGTTTGTTTTTGTTTGTGTGAGAGATTGTTCAGAGAAGTTGTTTCTTTTAGGTTTATATTTCAAAGCTTTTTAAAAAGATATGCTCAATTCACGATCGTTATATATCATCAACTCGCGACTAGCAAAGGCATGGAGAGCTATCGATGAACTATCGGTCATATGGAAGTCAGACCTGACCGAGGAAATAAAACGCAGTTTCTTCCAAGCAGCGGTTGTGTCGATACTGCTGTATGGATGCACTACATGGACGCTAACTAAACGTATGGAGAAAAACTTGATGGCAATTACACAAGAATGCTGCAAATAATATTGAACAAGTCATGGAGGCAGCACCCCACAAGGCAGCAGTTGTACGGACACTTACCACCCATCACGAAAACTATCAAAGTTTGACTAACCAGACATGTGGTACACTGCTGGAGAGTAGGGACGAGCTCATAAGTGATATACTCCTGTAGACCCCTTCACATGTAAAAGCAAAAGCAGGACTACCAGCCCAAACCTACACACAACAGATCTGTGGGGATACGGGTTGTAGTTCTGAGACCTGCCGGAAGAAATAGACGATAGGGAGGGTGGCGAAAGAGGGTCAGGAATATCCGTACTGATGGCAGGACATGATTATGATGATGATGATGATGATGATGATATTTATAAGGAAAGAATTTTTATTTATTTTATACTTGGGAGTTAACTGTATTTTCTTATAAAATTTCCCACTTAAATGAAAAGTGTTTTTTTTATTTCTATGTAAATCTGGGTTGCCTAAAAAAGGGTTTCTTATTGCGCTTTTTTTTATTTCTATGTAAATCTGGGTTTGCCAAAAAAAAAGGGTTTCTTTTTGTGTTGTTTTTATTTCTATATAAATCTGGTTCGCCTAAAAGGGGTTTCTTTCTGTATTGTTTTTATTTCATTGTAAATCTTGGTTGCCTAAAAAAGTGTTTCTTATTGTGTTTTTTATTTCTTTGTAAATCTTGATTGCCTAAAAATGATTTCTTATTGTTTTTTTTTTTTTATGTCTATGTAAATCTTGGTTGCCTAAAAAAGTGTTTCTTTTTGTGTTTTTGATTTCTATGTAAATCTGGGTTGCATAAAAAGGGTTTCTTTTTGTGTTTTTTTTTATTTCTTTGTAAATCTGGGTTGCCTAAAAAAAAGTGTTTCTTGTTGTGTTGTTTTTATTTCTTTGTAAATCTGGGTTGCCTAAAAAAGGTATCTTATTGTGTTGTTTTTATTTTTATGGAAATTTGTGTTGCCTAAAAAAAATTTCCTTACTGTGTTCTTTTTATTTCTATGTAAGTCAGGATTGCCTTAAAAAAGTTTTTTTTTTGTATTGTGGTCTATTTCTATGTGGCCTAAAAAAGGGGTTTCTTATTGAGTTGTTTTAATTTCTATGTAAATCCGGCTTGCCTAAGAAAGGGTTTCTTTTTGTGTTATTTTTATACCAATGTAAATATGGGTTGCCTAAAAAAGGGTTCCTCATTGTGTTGTTTTTATTTCTATGCAAGCCAGGGTGGCCTTAAAAAGGGTTTCTTTTTGTATTGTTTTATTTCTATGTAAATCTGGGTTGCCTAAAAAAAGGGTTTCTTTTTGTGTCGTTTTTATTTCAATGTAAATCTGGGTTGCCTAAAAAAGGGTTTCTTATTGTGTTGTTTTCATTTCTATGTAAATCTGGGTTACCTAAAAAAGGGTTTCTTATTGTGTTTTTTTTATTACTATGTAAATCTGGGTTGCCTAAAATAGGATTTCTTTTTTGTTTTTTTAATACCTATGTAAATCTGGGTTGCCTAAAAAAGGGTTGCTTATTGTGTTGTTTTTATTTCTGTGCAAGTCAGGGTAGCCTTAAAAAGGGTTTCTTTTTGCATTCTGTTTATTTTTATGTAAATCTGGGTTGCCTAAAACGGGGTTTCTTTTTGCGTTGTTTTTTATTTCAATGTAAATCTTGGTGCCGTAAAAAAGGTTTTTTTATTGTGTTGTTTTTATTTCTCTAGTAAATCTGGTTTGCCTAAAAAAAAAGGGTTTCTTATTGTGTCTTTTATTTCTATCTAAATTTGGGTTGCCTAAAATAGGGTTTCTTATTGTTTTTTTTTATTTCTTTGTAACTCTGGGTTGCCTAAAAAAGGGTTTATTATTGTGTTTTTTTTTATTTATTTCTAAATCTGGATTGCCTAAAAAAGAGTTTCTTTTTGTGTTGCTTTTATTTCTATGTAAATCTTGGTTGCCTAAAAAAGGGTTTCTTATTGTGTTGTTTTTATTTCTATGTAAATCAGTGTTGGCTAAAAAAAGTCTTTCCTATTGTGTGGTATTTATTTCTATGTAAATATTACTGGCCTAAAAAGGGTTTCTTTTTGGATCGTATTTATTTCTATGTTAATCTGCATTGCCTTTAATAAGTGTTTCTTTTTGTGTTTTTTATTTCTATGTAAATCTTGGTGGCCTAAAAAAGGGTTTCTTTTTTTATGTTGTTTTTATTTCTTTGTAAATCTGGGTTGCCTTAAAAAAGGGTCTCTTTTTGTGTTGTTTTTATTTCTATGTAAGTTCGGGTTACCTAAAAAAGGGTTTCTTATAGTGTTGTTTTTATTTCTATGTAAATCTTGGTTACCTAAAAAGAGGTTTCTTATTATGTTGTTTTTATTTCTATGTAAATCTGGGTGGCCAAAAAAGGGTTTCTTTTTGTATTGTTTTTATTTTTATGTAAGTCAGGGTTGCCTTAAAAAAGGGTTTCTTTTTGTAATGTTTTTCATTTCTATGTAAATCTGGGTTACCTAAAAAAGGGTTTCTTATTGTTTTCTTTTATTTCTTTGTAAATCTGCCTTGCTTAAAAAAAGGGTTTCTTTTTGTATTGTTTTTATTTCTATATAAATCTGTGTTGCCTAAAAAAGGGTTTCTTACTGTGTTGTTTTTATTTCTATGTAAATACGGGTTGCCAAAAAATGTTGTTATTTTTGGTGTTGTTTTTATTTCTATGTAAATCTGGGTTGCCTAAAAAGGGGTTTCTTTTTGTGTTCTTTTTATTTCTTTGTAAACCTGGGTTGCCTTAAAAAGGGGTTTCTTTTTGTGTTTTTTTTATTTCTACATAAATCTGTGTTGCCTAAAAAAAGATTTCTTATTGTGCTTTTTTTTTTCTAATATAATCTATGTAGCCTAAAAAAATGTTATTGTGTTGTTTTCATTTCTAGTATATTTTGGGTTGCCGGAAATAATTTCTTATTATTTTGTTTTTGTTCCTGGTATAATTATTGTTGCCTAAAAATGATTCCTAATTGTATTGTTTTTATTTCTAGGGAAATTTTGGCGGCCTAAGTTTTCTTTGTTGTTATACCTAAAGTGATTTATTATCCCGTTAATGGGTGGACCGTTGTGGGTGTTAATTAACCTATTTTGCAGTTCTGGGTATGTATGGTGGTTGGGCTAATTCTTTTGTGTTTGATGGTGTGTTGGAAGATTAACTTTTTCTTTGTATGGGTTTGTGTCTGTTGGTTTGATTTGTTGTATGAAGATATGTTTGCGGCTGTTTGTATATTGGTCGGGTTTTTCTATGGTATCGTTTTCTTTATAGGTGATAACTGCGTATGTGGTTATTCTATGATTTGGGTTTGTAATGTCTACGTGTAGGTTCTTTTTTATGAGGGTTTTAGTTTTTCACCCTTTCCTCTGTAATTTTTTTCTTTTTTGGAGTAGATTCTTCAACCATGTAGTTTGGGGTTTTTTGTCTAGGATTTTATAAAAAATTATCTTCTTCTCTTTTTCAATTTTTTTCCCATTCTTTTAATAGGAATTGCTGAGTCTTTTGGGGGTAAGTTCTCTGATGTCTGTCATCAGTTCTTAGTTGGGTGCTTTTATTGCGTATATTTCAATCTGAGCTTTTAATTTCATAAGGCTTAGTTTCGTTTTTATTTTTTCTGTTCCTCTGAGTCTTGTGGTGTTATTTTTTCTTTAAATTCTCTTGAAATAAATATTTCATCCAAAGAAATCTTTGTAAATTATGCATGTTTCTTTGGCATTGAAGAATATTGTCTTTGTTTGAATTTGTAGGTTTCCCAATATTTTTAGTTTTTGATTTTTCGATTTGTAGGCTTCCTTTTTTGGGTGGATTTCCCCAATATTTTGTAGGTATCCATATTTTTTCCGAAGAGACTTTTTATTGTTCCATTTGGGTTCCTTTCGTTGGGGTGTTAAGTAGTCAGTGATGGTGTCTATTTTTACCTTTAGTTTTTTCCTTCTTTGAGAAGTCTCTGTTTTTTGTTGGAGTTTTTTTAATGTTGCGAGTATATTTATATATATATTTAGTTTCTTTGTTCAATTTCATATCAACTTTCGTGGGTTATCTTAATGCAAAAAGACATCCTTCTAGAAGAATAGCAGTGATACTGTATAGCCTACAGCTAGGGGGCGGATAAAGGGGTTCGTACCTTTGCCATGGGTATTATTCCAAAAGTGAACATAATAGCGCTACTGGGGTTCGAACTCATTAACTTCTTACTTTTAGTTTATAAATATAAATATATAGATATATAAATATAGATATAGATATATTAACTAAAAAGAATTAAGATATCACTTTCTTTGTTTTGTTTCATTACTCATAGTTTTATTTACATTTTATTTTTTTTATAATGCTCTGCGGCCAGAATTTTTTATACTGCTATGTGGCCAGAACTTTTTATACTGTTCTGTGGCCAGTATTTGTTTATTAAACCCTTTTTAAACAGTTATTTATTTTCATCTATTTATTTCATATATATATATGTGTGTGTGTGTGTGTGTGTGTGTGTGTGTGTGTGTGTGTGTGTGTGTGTGTTACATCATTATATAAGATATCTATTTAATACGGCAGATATTGAAACAGTTGATGTAGATTATTTTTTGCATAAGTAGGAATGAAGATATAGATCTATGCAAAAGACGGGAAATTTTTAGATGAGGATCAATAAATTAGGGAACATTAATGTTTTTCTTTCTTACAAAAACAAAATTACCAATAAAAAAAAAGATAAAAAGAAAGTTATAAAAAATGTCGAGCCAGTAAAAACAGAATCTGATTGCGACGTCTAAAGTTTATGCTGAATTTTTTCAAAGCTATATTGTCCAGATAAAAAGCGTGGTAATGATAGCCCGAAGCTGAACTTTTAAGACCTTATTTTTCTGATGTAGGTGTCATAGGGGAACGAGAAAAGTTTTTGTAAACGGACTAGGCTTCGGGTTACCCTTACCGTCTTTTTAACCCGGACTAAAAAACAAAAACAAATTACTTACCTGGGGAAATTGCACAAATATAACAATAACAAAGATAACCGGGAGAAAATTATATTTGATGCCCATGTTATCAACTGGTCACATGACATATCTTTGGCGCTCCGGCGAGACGATCTCCGATCAAAAATCGCTGTTGTTGCTTGCAACGTCTGTATTTGCCGACCTTGTCGTTCGTCGTCGTCGTCGTCATCGTTTTTATAGAATGGTCGAACTTTCTTCTGAACCCTTCCCAGCTGTTGCCGACCCAGCATTTTTTTTTTTTTTTTTTTTTTTTTTTTTTTAGTGAGGTGGCGTCCAAATCAGTGAAAGAAGAAATCTATCGGATTTAGCTCGACGTTTTCAAGTTTGAGCACATTCTGACGTGTAAAATACGCATGTGTTTACCTATGCGTGAATATTATTATTTTTGTTCAATTTTCACCCTCTCTCTCTCTCTCTCTCTCTCTCTCTCTCTCTCTCTCTCTTTGTAAATGTATATCGAGAATCCGACTCTACACTCAAGTGTGAGCGAGCCTCCTTTCGTCAATCTGTGTATAATGAAATACCTTAAAAGATTGGATTTTCGAAAATGAAATCAAAAAGGAAAAAAATGGATTCAAATTTCAAGTACTTCTCTGGCCATGAATATTTGCGATTTGAAAATAAAACAGACTGACAAAAACCATTTGATCAATTTGTACAGAGTATCTACAAAAGAAATAGTTTATAAATTTTATTTTGATTTGTTTAAATCTATTTAATAAAGTGAAGCTCAGGATGCACAGTTTTATAGAGAAACGCTTGAAGATTATTACTACAACTTAGAGCTCTCCTATGGACTTCTATGCATAGACACACCAGTGTTGACTGACCGTCAAAAACTTAGATTCATCAGCCCAGCGCAGACACTGGATGCTGTCTAGAGGATTTGCCAAGACCAAGATCCAATTAGAATAGATGGCGAGAAAGAGGCAAGGGAATATGTGCTGTCAGAATGTTTTCTTAATGATGATAATTGACAACATCCCTGATAATCAAATCTTTCATAAACTTCATCTTCAAAAGACAAAACTTGATGTCATAATTCCAATACATTAAGTTTTGTTTAGATCGCTTATATTGTGTGATAACATCAATTTGTAAGGAATTATTTTCAATCATTTTTGCAAAATTTTCAAAACAACTTGGTGAAGAATTTGTAACTCCTGACCAGCGTTCCTTACGGGTTTTTGTAAGATTCGTAAGTAATTAACACAAACGCACTCCAATCGTTTTGCCTTAATAATAAACTTCAATTGTTATATATATATATATATATATATATAGGGTGGAACGATTAAATTATCGCCCTAGAAAAGACGGCATGATTCCATTTCTGTTTAATGAAAACCGGTTTTCTTTTTTTGTTGCAGACCATCTACTTGTTGGCCAGTTGTGTACAAATCCCAAGAGCGATAAGAGCCTTCTATCATGTCTGAAAGGGATACAATGTTCAACGAGCGAGATCGAAGATGCACCGCTGTACAACTCATGCTCTCTACCGATTCAAGTTATGACAACAGGACCATTGCCAGCACCCTCAAAATGCAAATCCGGACGGTTCAACGGTTGAGGGCACAGCTCAATGCATCGGACGACCCTTTGGAGGTGGTGAAGTGGAAGGACACCGCCAGGAAGACCCGGACCAAGGAGTTCATCGAAAAAGTCCAGGTAATCATTGATGAAACTCCCCAGTGGCCTATACAGCAGATTGCGAGAGATTTAGGCGTCTCACACACAACTGTTAATGCATGCGTGAAGAAGGACTTGAAGTGTAGGTCCTACAGGCGCCAGACAAGTCAGATCTTGACTGAGAAGACAAAGAACCTCAGGCTAATCAAGTCCGTCAGGCCCCCTCCTTCCCCACCAGACCCCGCTGGACTACTTCGTTTGGTCATACGTCGAGAACATCACCAACATGATCTCCCACAACACCAAAGCCAGCCTGATCGCCACCATCCGCCGGGTATTTGCCGAGCTCCCGCCGGCGCTTGTGGAAAAGGCATGCTCCCAGTTCCGGGTCCGTATCGAGGCGGTGATTGAGGCTGTAGGCGGCTACATTGAATAGATGTCAGCTCTACTATATAATCAAGTTACCTGAATTGATTTTTTCAATAAAAGTTTTAAAATAAAGCTGTAGTGTTGTTTTTTTTAGGACGACAATTTTATCGTTTCACCCTGTATATATATATATATATATATATATATATATATATATATATATATATATATATATGTATGTATATATAAATAAAAGTATATATACAAAATTGTGTATCTTGAGTGTTTATATATTAAATAATATGACTTCGATGTTTGCCTTTTGTTCACATTTTGCCATATTTAGCATATGCTTTTCCTTCAAGCGTAATATACGCTGTGACCAGTTTTAACTCCGAATGTAACATCTTAGTCCCTTCGCTGTTCGCTTTCTGGCTGGACAATGTTGATAGAAGCGCAGATCACCTTTTATAATATGTTGCCTAGACGATGCTAGTCTAAGTGGACCTGTAGAATCTGTCATCAGATACTTCTCTACTTGCAATAAGACGAGAGGTCAATGGCTTTTAGTAGGAGCAAATCAATTTCGATTATTCATGAACGAACTATTCCTTTCTTGTAGGTAAGCGGTTATTGCCTTCACCTCTCAAACACTCTCGCGCAAACTTATTGGTCCGTTATGTTTGTTTTATTTTTGTTTTGTTTTGTTTTGTTTTGTTTTTTTTTGTTATTTTGTTTTGTTTTTTTCAATCGAGATCGTGTTATTATGGCTTGCATTAAGATAACCGAAATAAAAATTAAGCTAATAGCTATTTTTAGAATGGTCCATGTGGAAGGGCCTCTGTGTTGGTTCTCTATTGGGACATCTACCTTACTAATTGTGTCCAGTTTATTTGATCATTCTTTTAAACGAAGACTTGTTAATGGCCCAAGTGATTCTTCTACCAATTTCCTTTTATGGATTGGGGTTCAGTAAGGTTTCAATTTTATAGGGGAGTGATTTCCTGTGTTTATTTTCATTTGAACCGATTGAGTTCGCCCCGATTCTTTATCTGAATTGGCGACGTCATCTCTGTTGCTGTGTATTAGATTATCTTCCTTCAATGTTCTTGTGGTACATAGAAGTCAGTTGGGTTAATCTTACTTTTACGTGTCCTAATTAGATGTGTCTCTATATAATTCATTTGTTTTCTAATCTTTAAAAGTGATATGTTTCCTCACCTTTCCTCCTTTTGTACTTTTACAGTTTTGTTGTCCAAAGTGGTTAACATCATTGAAATTTTCCTGCACTCTTTTCTCTTACCACAAACTCAACTAAAACCACATCTTCATTCCCTGGGAGTGCTTCTTCTGTTAGAATTAGGTATAAGGTTCCATTCTGTTGTCCTGTGGAAACTGATTTGGCAGTGCAAGAAATAGTGATATGTGGGGGTAATTTAATACTGTCTAATGAGAAAATTGAACTCACTTCTAGAATTAATGCCATGTGGAATTTTTACCATTTTTAACTTTAATTGGGTGGGATGAAAATTTATCTGGACACGGTTTTTCTTTAACCAATCTTCGCCCAATATCATGGACTGATCCTCGTCTGGCGCAATATATAGCTTCGACCAAGTTTTAATCCCTACCACCTCAATGAGTGAGTGGATTATACCACTTAATCACATCTTTAACCGTTAGCCTATGATGTTGTTAAATCTTAATCCTTCAACATTATAGTATCAATCTCTAATTTTTCAAAAATGTTCATTTTTAAAAGTGAGATTTCCAATCCAGAATCTATCATTACTTCTGTCTGCCCATAATAATTATCTTACATACCCGAGTCTTGGGTAAGGACTTCATATTCTTCAGCTACTTTTCTTTCTGGAGTCTTTACTCTTTCCCAGTTTTGCTATGAACATGAAATTTTGGGGCAGTTTCTACTGCCTTCCTAACACCCATGGATTTATATTTTTCCGGTGTCTTTCTTTTTTTGACGATTCAACCTGGTTACATTCTTCGTGTGTTCTTCTAAGCTTTTGATCAATTTTGTACAGTTGTTCAGATTTTGATGTTGCTCTGGATTTTTTTTTTTTTTTTTACTGAGACGGAGTAAGAATCCTCAGTTGACCCTGGAGAAATCCTGTTCATCATATTCTACTCTACCACAGTTCCAGCACTCTCGCTGGTTTTTAATTGTTCATAATGAACTATTTGCTTCCTTCTTTACTATGACTCGTTGTCTTGGTTTGCTACAACTATAACAACCATAGCCCTCTCCAGATCACCTTCATCAATGAGTTTTCAAGAGGGGTGCCCTTAACATGGTGTGGAGGCCGGTCTTATCCTGTCGCTAATCTGCCCTGCCTTGAATCCTACAACTGATTCTCGATATTTCTTTCGTTCGAAAGCCTCGGAGTCTCTCATATAGCCTTTCACTTTCTCTTGCCCCCGATAAGGCCCCCGATAAGGTTGTTGGATTAAACCTTGCCACGTCTTTTGAAAAAAAAGGGATTGTTTAAGGCATAAAAAAACTTCAGCTTGTTGTACGTGTACAACAGAATCTTCTTTTAGCTCCGAGCCCCGATACGCCAACTTTGCAAGGATGGTCATTCTACTCGCTAGTAAAGCGAGAGCTTCATCTCTGTCTTGCTTTATTTAAATCAAAGCTCGAGCAGTGTCGGCGGAGTTTGCCAATTCTCCATACTGTGCTGATATCTGCTAAGTATGGCTGTACTATGGGTTCACAGGATCGAATCGTGTGTGTGGCAGGCTGTGTTGTGAGTTCTCAAAGATGAATTTTAAGTATAGCTGTGCCGTAGTTTCTCAGGGATGAATCCTACTTTTTGCCTATCTATGGGTTCTCAGGGTCAAATCGTGCGTGTGGCTGTACCGTGAGCTCTCAAGGTCAAATCTTGCGTGTGGCTGTGCCGTGGGTTCTCATGGATGATTCCTAAGTATGGCTGTGCTATGGATTCTTAGAGTTGAATTTTAAGTATGGCTGAGCCGTGGGTTCTCAAGTCAAAAAATGGCTGCACCGTGGGTTCTCAGGGATGAATCCTACGTATGGTTGTGCTATGGATTCTCAGGGTTGTATCATGCGTATGGCTGTGCCATGGGTTATCAGGAAAGAATCTTAGGTATGGCTGTGCTATGGGTTCTGTGGATCAAACCGTGTGTGTGGCTGTACCGTGGATTCTCAGGGATGAATCCTACGTATGGTTGTGCCGCGAGATCTCAAGATCAAATCTTGCGTGTGGCTGTGCCATGGGTTCTCAGGGTCGAATCCTACGTATAGACTATGGGCTCTCAGGGTAGAATCGTTCGTGTAGCTGGACCGTGGGACCTCATGATCAAATCTTGCGTGTGGCTGTGCCGTGAGTTCTCAGGGAGGAACCCTACGTATGGCTGTGCTATGGGCTCTCATGGTCATATCGTGCATGTGGCTGTGCTGAGGGTTCTCAAGGTCAAATCTCGCATGTAGCTGTGCCGTGAGTCGAATCCTATGTCTGGCTGTGCAAAAGGTTTTCAAGATTGAATCCTACGTTTGGCTGTGCCGTAGGTTCTTAGGGTTGAAACCTGTGAGTGACTGTGCCGTGGATTCTCAGGGTCGAATTCTCTGTGTTGTTTTACTATTGGTACTCAGAGTCGAATGCAGGATTCGACCCTAAAATTCCACACCACAGCCACATGCAGGATTCAAACTTGAGAACGTGCGGCATATCAAGAACCAGGATTTGACCTTAAGAACCCATGGCACAGCCACTTGCAGCATTCGACTTTGAGAACCCACGGAACTGCTACACCAACAAAAAGGCGGTTATCAAAAAAAAACAAACTCTCCAACTTAGGGTAAGTGACTATTTTCCTCCGCTTCACTTCCTTCTAAGCGCAGATTGTTGGTATATTACTTTGTTGGAAAATAAAGAGAGTAGACTATATTCACACACATATCTCAACAAATTAGCAAACACTAATGTAGCTCTTGTAAATAGAGTTATAACAAGTGGATCAAAGATTACTATATTTACGGGAAAACTAACCTAAATCCCAGGCTAAGCAGTATTAAAAAAAAAAAAAAGAACAGCACTACATGTTAAGCGATCCGTAGCTGATTACTCTAGCAGACGATTTTTCATATGGCTATGTGGCTATGCCGTTGCATGTGGCTATGCCGTTGGTTCTCAAGGTCAAATCTTCCGTGTGACTGTGCTGTGGGTGCTCAGGGATGAATCCTACGTATGGCTGTGCTATGGATTCTCAGGGTCGAATCATGCGCGTGACAGTGCCATTTGGTCCTCAGCGTAGTCGTACGTAGGTTCTCTGTGTGGCTGTGCGTTTGGCTGTGCCTATGGTTCTCTTGGCTTTATGTATGGCTATGCATATGGTTCTCTTGCTTGTGGTTCTCATATACAAATCTTATGGTTCTCATGTTCAAATCTTCCTTGTGTCAGTGCCATCAGTTCTCAGGGATGAATTCTATGGTGCATATGGTTCTCTTGCTTGATGTTCTCAAAGTCAAATCTTATGGTTCCCAAAGTCAAATCTTCCTTGTGGCGGTGCAAGTTTTTCTCAGGGATGAATCCTATGGTGCGTATGGTTCTCTTGTTTGTGGTTCTCAAAGTCATATCTCATGGTTCTATGGTCAAATCTTGCAAGTGGCTGAATCAGGGAGGAATCCTATGGTTCGTACGGTTCTCTTGATGGGGTTCTCAAAGTCAAATCTCATGGTTCTCAAGGTCAAATATTACTTGTGTCTGTGCCATCACGATTTGACTTTGAGAACCATAAGATTTGACTTTGACTTAAGGTCAAATATTGACTCAAGGTCAAATATTACTTGTGTCTGTGCCATCAGTTCTCAGGGAGGCACAGACACAAGTACTATTTGACCTTGAGTCAATATTTGACCTTGAGTCAAAGTCAAATCTTATGGTTCTCAAAGTCAAATCGTGCCATCACTACAAGGGATGAATCCTATGGTGCATATGATTCTCTTGCTTGTGATTCTCAAAGTAAAATCTTATGGTTCTCAAGGTCAAACCGTGCTTCTGGCTGTGCCATCAGTTCTCAGGGGGGAATCCTATGGTGCGTATAGTTTTCTTGCTTGATGTTCTCAAAGTCAAATCTTATGGTTCTTCGGTCAAATCTTGCAAGTGGCTGAGCCATCAGTCCTAAGGGAGGAATCCTAGGGTTCGTACGGTTCTCTTGATTATGGTTCTCAAAGTCAAATCTTATGGTTCTCAAGGTCAATTCCCTCTGTGCCATCTGCTCTCAGGTAGGAATCCTATGGTGCGTATGGTTCTCTTAATTTTGGTTCTCAAAGTCAAAACGTATGGTTCTCAAGGTCAAATCTAGCTTGTGGCTGTGCCATCAGTTCTCAACGCAGAATCCTATGGTGCATATGGTTCTCTTGCTTGTGATTCTTAAAGTCAAATGTTATGTTCCTCAAGGTAAAATCTTGCCAGTGACTGTGCCATCAGTCCTAAGTGAGGAATCCTTTGGTGCGTATAGTTTTCTTGCTTCAGGTTCTCAAAGTCAAATCTAATCGTTCTCAATGTCAAATCTTGCTTGTGGCTGCGAATTGGGGATGAATCCTGGGGCATTTTGTTCTTTTGCTTGTGATTCTTTTTGCTTGTGATTCTTTTGCTTATGGTTCTCACGGTCAAATCTTTCTCGTGGCTGGTCCATCTAATCTCAGAGATGAATCCTATGGTTCGCATGATTCTCTTGCTTGTAGTTCTCGAAGTCAAATCTTATAGTTCTCAAGGTCAAATGTTGCTTGTGGCTGTGCCATATGTACTCAAGGCTGAATCCTATTGTGCGTATGTTTCTCTTGCTTGTGATTCTTAAAGTAAAATCTTATGGTTCTCAAGGTCAAATCTTTCTTGTAGCCGTGCCATCAGTTATCAGGGAGGAATCCTATGGTGCATATGGTTCTCTTGCTTGTGGTTGTCAAAGTCAAATCTTATGGGTCTCAAGGTCAAATCTTGCTCGTGGCTATACCATCATTTTTCAGGAATGAATCCTATGGTTCTTGTGGTTCTCTTGCTTATGATTCTCAAAGTCAAATCTTATGGTTCTCAAGGTCGAATCTTTCTCTTTGCTGTGCCATCAGTTCTAAAGGATGAATCCTATGGTGCGTATAGTTCTCTTCCTTGTGATTCTCAAAGTCAAATCTTATCGTTCTCGGGGTCAAATCTTGCTTGTGGCAGTGTCAGTTCTGAGAGATGACTCCTATGGTGCGTATGATACTCTTGCTTGAGGTTCTCAAACTCAAATCTAATGGTTCTCAACATCAAATCTTGCATGTGGGTCTGCCATCAGTTCTCATGAATTACTCCTATGGAGCATAATGTTTTCTTGCTTGAGGTTCTTGAAGGTCAAATGTAGCTTGTGGCTGTGCCATCAAGTTAAGCATGGATGAATCTTATGGTTCGTATTGTTCTCATGCCT
Organism: Sepioteuthis lessoniana; assembly: GCA_963585895.1. Lineage (NCBI taxonomy): Eukaryota > Metazoa > Mollusca > Cephalopoda > Myopsida > Loliginidae > Sepioteuthis > Sepioteuthis lessoniana. The sequence continues at coordinate 1,817,705 of OY757928.1, forward strand.
GTGGTTCTCAAAGTCAAATCTTATGGTTCTCAAGGTCAAATCTTGCTTGTACCATCAGTTCTCAGGGACTAATCCTATGGTTTTTATGATTCTCTTGCTTGTGGTTCTCAAAGTCAAATCTCATGGTTCTCAAGGTCAAATATTGCTTATAGCTGTGCCATCAGTTCTAAAGGATCTCTTAATTTGTTACGTATGGTTCGCTTCCTTGTTATTCTCAAAGTCAAATCTTATCGTTCCCAGGGTCAAATCTTGCTTGTGGCTGTGCCATCAGTTGTCAGAGATGAATCCTATGGAGTTAGAGAACCTCAAGCAAGAGTACGTATGGTACTCTTGCTTGGGGTTCTCTAACTCAAATCTAAAGGTTCTCAAGATCAAATCTTGCTTATAGCTGTGCCATCAGTTCGCAAGGATGAATCCTATGAATCCTATCCTTTTGCTTGTAATTCTCGGAGTCAAATCTTATAGTTCTCAAGATGAAATCTTGCTTGTGGTTTTGGCAACAGTTGTCAGGGAAGAAGCTTATGGTGCATATGGTTCTCTTCATTGACGTTCTTAAAGGAACTTCTTGTTTCTCAAAGTCAAATCTTCCTTGTCGCTGTGGAAACAGTTCTCAGAGAAAAATCCTATGGTGCATACGTTTCTCTTGCTTGAGGTTCTCAAAGTCAATTCTTATGGTTCTCCAGTTTATATCTTGGTTGTGGATGTGCCATCAGTTTCTCAGGTATGAATCCTATGGTGCATAAGGTTCTCTTGCTTGAGATTCTTAAAGTCAAATCTTATGGTTCTCAAGGTCAATTCCCTCTGTACCATCTGCTCTCAGAGAGGAATCCTATGGTGCGTATGATTTTCTTAATTTTGGCTCTCAAAGTCAAAACGTATGGTTCTTAAGGTCAAATCTAGCTTGTGGCTGTGCCATCAGTTCTCAACGCAGAATCCTATGGTGCATGTGATTCTTAAAGTCAAATGTTATGTTCCTCAAGGTAAAATCTTGCCAGTGACTGTGCCATAAGTGAATCCTGAGAACGATTAGGTTTAATCCTTCTCAAAGTCAAATCTTGTTTGTGGCTGTGGAATCAGTTCTCAGGGATGAATCCTATGGTGTGTATGACTCTTTGGCTTGAAATTCTCAAAAGAAATACTTATGGTTCTCAACATCAAATCTTGCCTGTGGATATGCCATCAGTCCTCAGGGATTAATGCTAAGGTCCATAGGGTTCTCTTCCTTTTGGTTCTCAAAGCCAAATCTTATGGTTCTCAAGTCCAATTCTTTGCTTGTGACTTGCTTGTTCCATAATTTCTCGGGGATGAATCCTATAGTGCGTATGGTTCTCTTACTTTTGGTTCTCAAAGCCAAATCTTATGATTCTCCAGGTCAAATCTAGCTCGTATCTGTGCCATCAGTTCTCAAGGCTGAATCCTATGGTGCATATGGTTCTCTTGCTTGTGATTCTGAAAGTCAAATCTTATGTTTCTCAAGGTCAAATCTTGCTTGTGGATGTGGCAACAGTTCTCAGGGATAAATCTTATCGTGCGTATCATTCCCTAACTTGAGGTTCTCAAAGTCAAATCTTATTGTTTTCAAGGTCAAGTCTTGCTTGTGGCTGTGGAAACAGTTCTCAGGGATGAATGCTATGGTGTGTATGATTTTCTTGTTTGAGACTCTGAAAGGAATTACTTCTCAACATCAAATCGTGCTAGTGGATATGCTATCAATTCTAAGGGATTTATCCTATGGTGCATAGGGTTCTTTTTCCTTGAGGTTATCTAAGTCAAATTTTATGGTTCTCAAGGTCAATTCCTACTTGTGGCTGTGCCATCAGGTCTCAGGGATGAATCTGATGGTGCGTATGGTTCTCTTCCTTGTGATTCTCAACGTCAAATCTTCTGTTTCTCAAGGTCAAATCTTGCATGTGGCGTTGCCATCAGTTCTCAGGAATGAATCCTATGGAGCATTTGTTTCTCTTGCCTTTGGTTCTCAAAGTCAAATCTTATGGTTCTCAACGTCAAATCTTCCATAAGGCTGTGGCAAAAGTTATCTGGGAAGGATCTTATGGGGCATATGGTTCTCTTCCTTGAGGTTCTCAAAGGAAATTCTTATGGTTCTCAAGGTCAAATCATGCTTATGGCTGTGGCTTCAGTTCTCCGGGATGAATCCAATGGGGCGTATGGTTCTCTTCCGAAAGGTTCTCAAAGTCAAATCTTATGGTTCTCAAAGTCAAATGTTGCTTGTGGCTGTAACTTCAGTTATGAGGGATGAATCCTGTGATTCATATAGTTCCTTCATGTTCTGAAAGTCAAATCATATGGTTCTCAAGGTCAACTGCTGCTTGTCGTTGTGCCATCAGTTCTCAGGTATTAATCCTATGATTCATATGGTTCTCGTCCTTGAGGTTCTCAAATCAAATCTTATGGTTCTAAAAGTCAAATCTAGTTTCTGGCTGTGCCATCAGTTCAAGAGTGCATATGGTTCACTTCCTTGAGGTTCTCAAAGTCATAACTTTTGGTTCTCAATGTCAAATCTTATGGTTCTCAAGGTCAAATCTTACTTGTGGTTTTGCCATCAGGTCTCAGATATTAATCCTATTGTTCATATGGTTCTCTCTCTTGAAGTTCTCAAGGTCAAGTATTGCTTGTGGCTCTGCCATTAGTTCTCAGGGATTAATCCTATGGGTCGTATGGTTCTCTTCCTTGAGGTTCCAAAGTCAAGTCTTATGGTTCTCAAGGTTAGATCTTGCTTGTGGTTGTGCCATCAGGTCTCAGATATTAATCCTGTGGTTCATATGGTTCTCTCTCTCTCTCAAAGTCAAATCTTATGGTTCTCAAGGTTAAACCTTTTTCTTAGCTGATCCATCAGTTCTCAGGTATCAATCCTATGGTTCATTTGGTTCTCTTCCTTGAGCTTCTCCAAGTTAAATCTTCCTTGTGGCTGTACCATCCGATCTGAGGGTGCGTATGGTTCCCTTCCTTGAGGTTCTCAAATCAAAATCTTATGGTTCCCAAAGTTTGCTTGTGGCTGTGCCATTATTCTCAGGGATTAATCCTATGGTGCGTATGGTTCTCTTCCAAACTAAAATTTTAAGGTTCACAAGGACAAATCTTGTGGTTCCAATTTCAAATTTCATGGTTCTCAAGGTCAAATTTTGCTTGTGGTTGTGCCATCAGTTCTCAGGTTATTAATCCTATGCTTCATATGGTTCTCTTGCTTGAGGTTCCCAAAGTAATCGGGTTCTCAGGGTCAAATCTTGCTTGTGGCTGTGCCACCAGGTCTCAGGGATGTATCCAATGGTTCATATGGTTCTCTTGCTTGAGGTTCTCAAAATCTAGTCTTATGGTTCTCAAGGTCAAATCTTTTTTGTGGCTTTGCCATCAGTTCTCAGGTTCATATGGTTATCTAGCTTGAAGTTCTCAAAGTCTAATCTTATGGTTCTAAAAGTTAAATCTCCCTTGTGGCTGTGCCATCAGGTCTCAGGTTTATATAGTTTTCAAAGTCAAATCTTATGGTCCTCAAGGTCAAGGCTTGCTTGTGGCTGTGCCATTAGTTCTCAGGGATTAATCCTATGGTGCATATATTTATCCCTGAAAACTGATGGCATGACCACAAGCAAGATATGACCTTGAGAACCATAACCTCTTCCTTGAGGTTCCAAAGTCTAATCTTATGCTTCTCAAGGACAAATCTTGCTTGTGGCTGTGCCATCAGTTCTCAGGTTCATATGGTTCTCTATCTTGACGTTTTCAAAGTCAAATATTATGGTTCTTAAAGTCAAATCTTGTTTGTGGCAGTAACATCACTTCTTATGGTGTATATGGTTCTCTTGATTGAGGTTCCTAAGGTTCTCAAGGGATGAATCCTGTGATTCATATAGTTCCTTCATGTTCTGAAAGTCAAATCATATGGTTCTCAAGGTCAACTACTGCTTATCGTTGTGCCATCAGTTCTCATGTATTAATCCTATGATTCATATGGTTCTCGTCCTTGAGGTTCTCACATCAAATCTTATGGTTCTAAAAGTCAAATCTAGTTTCTGGCTGTGCCATCAGTTCAAGAGTGCATATGGTTCACTTCCTTGAGGTTCTCAAAGTCATAACTTTTGGTTCTCAATGTCAAATCTTATGGTTCTCAAGGTCAAATCTTACTTGTGGTTTTGCCATCAGGTCTCAGATATTAATCCTATTGTTCATATGGTTCTCTCTCTTGAAGTTCTCAAGGTCAAGTATTGCTTGTGGCTCTGCCATTAGTTCTCAGGTTTCAAGTAGCTATCAGTTCTCAAGGATGAATCCTATGGTGCGTATCATTCACTTCCTTGTGATTCTCAAAGTAAATCTTATGGTTCTCAAGGTCAAATATTGCTGTAGCAACAGTTCTCAGGGAAGAATAGTATGATGCATCCGGTTCTCTGACTTGAGGTTATCAACGTCAAATCTTATGGTTCTCAAGGTCAAATCTTCTTTGTGGCTGTGGCCATCAGTTCTCAGTGATGAATCCTATGGAGTGTATGTTTCACTTGCTTTTAGTTCTCAAGGTCAAATCTTGCTAGTGGTTGTGCCCTCACTTCTCAGGGATGAATCCTATGGTTCATAAAGTTCTCTTGCTTGAGGTTCTCAAAGTCAAATCTTATGTTTCTCAATATCAAATCTTGCTTGTGGATGTGCCATCAGTTCTCAGGTTCAAATCTTGGTAGTGGTTGTGCCCTCACTTCTCAGGGATGAATCCTATGGCACATAGGATTTGACTTTGAGAACCTTAAGGTTTGACTTTGAGAACCTTAAGGTTCTCAAAGTCAAATCTTATAGTTCTCAAGGTCAAATCTTACTTGTGGTTGTGCCATCAGTCCTCAAGGATTAAATCTTATGATTCATATGGTTCTCTTCCTTGAGGTTCTCAAGGTCAAATCCTATGGTTCTTAAGGTCAAATCTTGCTTATGGGTGTGCCATTACTTTACAGGGATGAATCCTATGGCACATGTGGTTCTCTTGCTTGAGGTTCTCAAATTCTAATCTTTATGGTTCTCAAGATCAAATCTTGCTTTGGCCTGAGTCATCACTTCTAACCGATAAATCATATGGTTCTTATGGTTCTCTTGCTTTGGTTTCTCAAAGTCATTTCTTATGGTTCTCAAGGTCATATCTTGCTTGTGGTAATGCCATCAGTTTTCAGGGATGAATATATTATGGTGCCTTTGGTTCTCTTGCTTGCGGTTCCTAAAGGTCAAATGTTGCTTGAGGCTGTGCCATCAGTATTCAGGGATTAATCCTTTAATACATATGGTCCTCTTACTTGTGGTTCTCAAAGTCAAATCTTATGGTTCTCAAGGTCAAATCTTGCTTTTGGCTGTGCCATATCTTCTCAGGGATTAATCCTATGGTGCACATGGTTCTCAAAGTCAAATCTTATGGTTTTCAAGGTCAAATGTAGCTTGGGAGTGTGCCATCATTTGTCAGGGATGAATCCTATGGTGCATGTGGGTCTCTTGCTTGAGGTTCTCAAAGTCAAATCTCAAGGTAAATCTTGGTTCTCAAGGTAAATCTTGTTTGTGACAGTGCCATCAGTTCTCAGGGATGAATCCTATAGTGCCTATGGTTCTCTTGCTTGAGGTGCTCTAAGGAAATTCTTATCGTTCTCAACGTCAAATCTTGCTTGTGGCTGTGCTATAACTTCTCATAGATGAATCCTATGATGTTTATCGTTCTCTTGCATGAGGTTCTCAAAGTCAAATCTAATGGCTCTTAAAGTCAAATCCTGCTTGTGGCCGTGCCATCAGTTCGTAAGGAATAAACTATGGTGCATATGGTTCTCTTGATGGCAATTTTCAAAGTCAAATCTTATGGTTTTCTAGGTCAAGTTTGCTTGTATCTGTGCCATCAGTTCTCAGGGATGAATCCAATGGTGCGTATGATTCTCTCGCTAGAGGTTCTCAAAAGAAATTCTTATGGTTCTCAATATGAAATCTTGCTTGTGGATGTGCCATCAATTCTCATGGATGAATCCTATGGTGCATATATTTCTCTTGCTTCAGGTTCTCTAAGTCAAATCTTGCTTGTGGTTGTGCCATCAGGTCTCAGGTATTAATCCTATGGTTCATATGGTTCTCTTGCTTGATGTTCTCGAAGAAAATTCTTATGGTTCTCACGTTTATATCTTGCTTGTGGATGTGCCATCAGTTCTCAGGGTTTAATCCTATGATGCATATGGTTCTCAAACTCAAATCTTCCTTGTCGCTGTGCCATCATTTCTCAGGAATGAATCTTGTGGTGTGTATGGTTCTCTTGCTTGAGGTTGTCATAGTCAAATCCTATGGTTGTCAAGGTCAAATCTTGCTTGTGGCTGTGCCATCATTTCACAGAGATGATTTCTATGGTGCGTATAATTCTCTTACTTGATGTTTGCAAAGTCAAATCTTATGTTTCTTAAGGTCAAATCTTGCTTGTGGTTGTGCTATCAGTTCCCAGGGATTAATCCTATGGTGCATATGGTCCTCTCTCATAATATGTTTGCATGTAAACTTGTAATGAATATATCGAGCTTGTAAACGTGTAAGTGGTTTAACACAAGAAGGTTTAAATGCTTTTGATATAAAATCTTACGATTTTATTTGGATATATTACTTAATATCACTCTGAATTTTTCTTGAAAATCTTTAAAAATATTTCCTTTACTCTGGGATACTTCAACATGATAGATGTACAACTAGTTATTTTGATGGAGTCAGATGTGCAGATAAATGGATGGATAGAAAGATAGACTAAGAGATAGAGAGAGAGAGAGAGAGAGAGGAATAGATAGACTGATAGAAATAGGAAGACAGACTCAGAGAGAGAGAGAGAGAGAGAGAGTTTGATAAACTGAGAGATAAATAAATCCACTAACAGAGAGAGTTCTGTATAGACAGAGATGATGAGACACTCTTAGAGATTGAAAGTGAGATAGACAAACAGAGGGAGAGAGAGAGATTTATTTATATATCCAGTCTGTCTTTCTTTCTCCATACCACTTGTTCATTCTGAGATTGATTGATAGACAGAAATAAGAAAGAGAGATGGATAAACAGACTCAGAGAAAGAAAGAAAGTTAGATAGATACACAGACTTAGATATAATTGTGTAGAAGAAATAGACAGACTGATATTGACTGAGAGAGAGAGAGAGAGAGAGAGAGAGAGAGTGTGTCTCTCTCTCAGTCTGAGTTTATTAGATTGAGATATATATGTATAGAAAAACAGAGAGAGGTAGGGAAAGTGATAGACAGAGAAAGAAATAGATTGATAGATATGCTGAGAAAGAGAGCAAGCAATAGACAGAGACAGAGAGACTCATACAGTTACAGACTAGTAGATAATAATGTGTTTGGGGTTGAGAGTCAATAAAGCAAAACAAAAAAAAAAAAAAACATGCACACACATTTCAATTTTCAAAATTTATTATTAAACAAAAATTCCATGAGGCTATTTTTCAATTCTATTTACAGTTTCTTTGTTGTTGTTGTTCTTTGACAGAATGTTTTGGAGAGAAAAAAATGCATGTCACCTGAAGACAAAAAAAAAATGGTGACTATTTTTCATTTCAAATTATCAGAATTTTTTTTTAAAGTTTTTTTTGTATTATGATTTCATTTAAAGTTTCAAAAGAAATCATTTTAATTACTCCACAGAGCAGGGACAACAATGTTTTTGAAACACAAGTAAAAAAAATTTCACTTCCTTTGAATGGTGAAGAATCCAAACAACTATTAGACAAGTTTACAAAATTTACATGAAGAACAAAAGACAAAAAAAAATAAAAATAATAATAATAATAAATAAAAACCAGATCAATGATGATGTCAATGGTGAAAATTTTTGAGACTATTTGACAAATTTATCAAAGCATGATTGAGGAAAAAAAATAAAAAAGTTGATTTTTTTTTTCATGAATTTACCAATATTAAATATGGTTAATAATAAATCCGCAGCTTTTTGATGATTTACTCTTTAATCAAATTTGATTTTCCATTACAATGAAAGACTAAAAAGTTGTTTTACAAGGTAAGTCAAAAGTTATGGAATATTTGGGTATAATTTGCAGCATATATATCATGTGACCAAAGCAGTTCAAGACATGAAAGGTATTCTCTGTGGTTGGTAGTATGATGGCAGTTGACACAGTGTGATTTGAAAACTGCACATATGAAGATGCAAAATAGTCTGATTCAGAAACCTGTGCTTTACAAGTTCAAACTGGACCACTTATTGTACTTAGGATGAAGGTACAGTCTCAGTAACCAGATGGTTCAAGAAATTTCACTTAGGTTGCAACAATCTCAACAATCAAGCAACATCAGGCAGGCCTGCAAGTGTGAATTTCAATGCTATCGTTCAAGCCATAGAGGCAAATCAGGCAAGTAGCAGAGAGAGAGAGTATCAGGCGAGTTTGGCATCTTACAATCCAATGTGGCTCATCACCTTTACAACCTCAACAAAAGGAAACCAAAGCTGCTGAATTGTACCTCATTTCCAAAATATTAAAACTTTTGACTCGTATTTCTTTTCAAGTTTTAATGAATCAGTTGCAATTTTTTTTTTTTTTTTTTTTTTTTTTTAGATAAAGAGAAAGTTTATTTTGGAAGGAATACTTTAAAACTGATTAACTTATTTGAAATTAAATATGATGAGTAATGAAAAAAATTTGATAAAAAGAAAATATTCAAAACAAATTCATTAGTAAGTTTCTCTGCTAATAAATAAAAAAAAATTGCTGATGAAGAATCATCCAGAATAAAGAATTAGAGTTCAGGTTAAAAGCATGGTAAGAGTAACCCAAAGACAAAATTTTTTTTAACTTTATTTTTCTAATGCAGGTATCATTGGGGAACAAGAAAAGTTTAAGTAAACAGGCCAAATTTTGGCTTCAGGTAACTTTTACCTTGTTTTTGTAACTTTTTTAAAAAAATTTCTACACTAATTGAGAAAGCAGCCAAGTTATATTTTTTTTAAAAGAAGCTCATCAAAAAAAAAAAAAAAAAAAAAAAAAAATTTAATCTTTCTTGAATAATTGAACAACTTTCTTGTTTACTTGTTGCTGTTAACATAACTTAATAAATCCAGTTTTTGACCCTTGAAGAAAAAAAAAAAAAAAAAAAAAAAAAAATCATCTTAAAAATAAAAATTGCTAATAGAAGCAAAAATTATGCTCCCTCCACGTGGAGGATTTAAGATGTAATGTAACAAAATATTAAATTGAATTATAAAGAATAACAACACTAAATAAGAATGCATATAAAAAGAAAACTTTTGCGGGGGGGGGATTTTTATATAGAAATTGAACATAGGATTGCTTTAAATACATTTGAAAATAAAACAATATTAGAAATCCATACCAGCAGTAATTATTTATTAAACCCAGTTTTGTTAAAAACAGTCTGCAAATTATCTATACCAAATACTATGTAAAAGTTTATTTCTTATTGATTATATAAATACACATAACATGAGCAGTTTTGAGGCAAATCAAACTCAACTAGACTTTATTAAAGAGATATTAAAAATTGCTAATTAAGATTAAATAAAGATTATTTAATAATAATAATCATTGACAATATAATGTACATAACTAAAAGAATTGTAGTGATGGTGGTGATATAGTTTTAGTTACAGACAGACACAGACTTGATTATAATCAGAATAGCAACGAGATGACAACTAAAGAACAGAACACCTGAAACGTTATGTTAACAACAAAGTATAAAAAGAGGTTGAATCATACAAGTAAGATTTCAAAGATTTTGTTTTCTCAAATATAAATTTATATAAATAAATGTCCATTTGATATTTGTTTTTAGAGAATGTGCTGAGTGAAAACAGAACTGATATAAAATAATGAGCCAACTGACATCTAGATCAGTGCTACTCAAAGCAGTGGTACACATGACAGTACTGGTACGCAACTCATTGACTGTCAGTATGTGACAAGTTTCACATTATCATTGTATAACATGTAATGTCAAAATGAAAAAAACACATAAAATCTTTCTGTATTGTTTAATAATATTCTTCTCACACACTGTGATACAACAGATAAGAATACTTGGAACTTGATCAGAAATTAAAGCTATGCACAATAATATGTCACAAATATAGTAGCAGTCTGTTGCACATTGGAAAAGCATCCAGCCGGTACATCACATCATATAGTTTGAGAAGCACTGGTCTAGATCATTATTGAATATTAAAAATAATCAAAGCAAGATATGAATTGAACATTTTTTTTTCAAAAATACTTTTGATTAGTTTTTAGAAGAATGAAGAGAAACAGTAAAATAAAAAGAGAGGTGGGGGGGGATCACCAAAACAAAATTTATTGACTATGCACACCAATTTGTCAGCAGTAAAATAGAAGCAAAAAAATAACTTATATCAATGACTAAATTTTGAATCTTAAAATACAAATTTTTAAATATAGAAAAAAAAAAAAAAAAAAAAAAAAAGCTATCATCAAATAAGCATTATATATGAAAATATGTTTTATTTTTTTTTTATAAAGTTTTTTAGAATATTTAAATAAGGAACCAAAGTTACAAGACCACAATTGAGTGTTTGTTCTTGGATGGTTGGATACTTTGGAACATTTCCAAAAAGGTGGAATAAATAAAAATAAAATTTTGAAAAAAAAATTTGATTATAAAGACAGCTTTACAATATAAAGGATGAAAGTATCAGTGAATATATAACAAAAGAACTTTGTCTTGTTAGAATAATAATTTTAAAAAAATCCTTAAATAAAGAAAATTATTTTCTCATCATTTGCCCATCAATTTTACAATATAAAGAAACTTACTAAATGTCAAATTAAAAGGTACATCAATATATACGTAGTTTAAAATCATGGGAGGTGGGGAAAATCATTCTACACAACAAATATTTACTTTCCAGTGTAATTACCATTTGTCAATGCACTTGATTTCATGGTAAATATTAATCACATCAAACATTACTTTATAAAAATGTGCCTGGCTACAGACTTATTGATCCACCCTTATAATTAACATTTAACTAAACAAGAGTTGTGAGTAGTTTTAATATTACAATGTTTATTTTCATCCACATCAGAAGTACATTTTTTCCTATTTATAGCTATTTTCAATCTGGCACAAGGTCACAGTAGTGAAGTACCCAATGAGAATCTTAGAGTAGTAATGATTTTCAAAACTGGCTTGCGAACCGCAACATCAAAGTGAGGTATCATAGTAATAAGATTAGTCTCGAAAAAGACTAGCGAAAATTAATTTGCAACAAACTTGTTATCCATCTTTTAAAGTCAACATACTATAGACATTTAGATAAGTTAAGCACCAAACCAAAAGAATAGGATCACCTATGAGGTTTACACACTAGACTAACAAAATTATTTAGAGACTAGCTTGTTAACCATTACTCCATTCTGCCTATTTATAAAAATAGGATAGATATCTCACATGACTTATTAAGGTCACTAAGATGCCATGCAAGTGTTTCTCTTCATGGTAATGAGATTAACTTGGGATTGTCAATTTCACCAAGTAACATGTTACAGACATGGTATCGGCAGTAAGAAATTTTTCGTGACATGATCTATGTAAAAATATAAGGGAAAAGAATTAGAAAATATGAAAATGTCAAGAGAGAAGTGGTTCAAAAACAATCAAAATTATTTATTAGAATACAGAAGCATTCAGAATTAGTGTGGATAAAGAACATTTAAGACAATGATTCCTAATATGAGCAAATGTCCTACAAGGAGAAGAATTAAGAATATTGGTGAGAAGAGGAAAAAATTTCCTGTGAATTAGAACTGAGTATCATTAAGGCTCAACTGATTCATCTTTTAAAATCTTGTTTGCTAAATTCACCACATTCCGTTTTCTTCAGACTTTCATCAGAACCATTACATTAGCATCCATGTTAAATGTCTATAAAATTTATTTATTAGTTTTCACACTGGGTTTTCTCTAGGCTATCACCATTTATGGTTTAAAACAAGTTTCTTTGCCTTTTGATCTTCAACCTAAAACTACTTGTAGAAAAAAAAAAGGTAGTACATATTTAGCCAACCACCTCCCTCTATTATGGGCAACATATGATAAGGTGAATTCTTTTAAACAGAGTACAGCTGGTTTAAATTCACATTTTTCCTTCTCCTAAACAGGTTGCCTAATCAAGACTTAAGAAGTCAATCTGCCCTACTATTTATTCATAGCTGGGGGAGGGGGGAAGAACAGATGAATTCATACTTCCCCTCTCACACAAGGAAACACTAACACCCTTATCCAAGATTTGAACTTAGATTTCCAAGTCCATTTCCTATGATAATAACCAAACAGTCAAATAACAATGAATGAGATTTTTTCTATAAATATGGCAAAGTAAAGAAATCTAGAGTAAAGAAGAGGACAATATTCTGTCACACTAAAGTATGGCTTTTTTTTTTTTTTTTTTTAATTAAAAGATTAGGAACTGCTGAATGAATTTTAGTCCAGGTTAAAAGCGCATTAAGGGAAACCTGAAACAAAACATTTTTTTTATACAGGTATCATTGGGGAACAAGAAAAGTTTTGGTAAATGGGTCACCTTTACTATACTTTTAACCAGGACTATTTACCATAGATGACCGATTCAGTTGCTAAAGGAGAGAGAGAAAAATTATAAGCAGCATGTTATTCTATGATCCTAACAAAAATACCCACAACTCTTGTTTATAACTTTAATATTAGCTATTTACAAACACATTTGAGGGGTTATATTCATCCTTTGCATATGTGGAGGGGGGCAACTGTTATCAGTTTTGATTATCTTCCAAATTTGAAAATAAAAAAACAATTCATTATGACATTGATAACTTAAAATAGCAACACAACTACCCAAAGTTTTTTTTTTCCTTTAGGCAAAGCATAAACCAAGTGAACCTGAGATTTAAAAAAAAAAAAAAAAAAAAATCTGAAATGAATATACACAATAATTCAATATCCAATAGATGCAAATCATTTACAAGCATTGTTTCATAATACCCTGTGTACCCAATTATCTAGAAAAATATTAACCTGATTAATTTATACCTTGAATCCTACCTCAGGTACAATGGGTTGAAAAGTCGGGGCAAGATGAAGAAAGGCAAGCTAACTGATATATTTTTATTTCATTTTCCATAAAAAAATAGTTAAAAAGAGAAAAGAAATGGAAAAAAAAGCAGCTTTTATTATGACATCAGTTGTAACCTTATAAAAATTTTTATACTGAAATCCCAGCCAAAAAGAATAAGAAAAACATTCAAATACTAAAACTATTTTAAGTTTCATCACAAAGGGAAAAGATTCTAAAGTTGAGAATAAAAAACTTGGACTTATGAAATTGTAAGCAAAGACTTAAAAATAAAAAAAAAATAAAAAAAAAAACTCAAATGCAGAATTCTTTTTAAAAAATTATATAAATTAAAATAAAGATTAATCATAGTAAGCTTTTGATTTATTTTTTTAATGATTCCAAAATCAATTTACTAAATATGTACAAAAATTATATTTAAAAAAAATAAAATCATTTCTTGCACAAAACAGATGATTTCATAAAATGTAGTCAACTCAAATTCTAGAAGCTAGTTAAATAAAAATATCTAGAAAATCCAATAAACTTAAACACTCATCTATTGTGTCATATTGTCAAAACAGCTCATCAGCCATTACAGAATTTTTTTTTTTCACTTAATTATTTATGGATAATCTTGAAACATTTGAAGATTGAATTCCTGAATTAAAAAATTTAGAAAAATAAAATATAAAAAAAAAAAAAAAAAAAAAAAAAAAACACTTTTCCCCCCCAAAATATTTTTTTTAAGTATACAAACTTTAAAAAGAAATAAATTTTTAAAAATATATCTTATCAAAGAACTAAAAAAAAAAAAAAAAAAAAAAAAGTTTAAATAAAGATTTAAAATGAATTTAAAATAAATTTATTCATTTCATTGTGATGATGACAAAACCTAAGTAAGATTAAATTGACAGGAGATAAATTATTATCCAAGTCATAAATTGTTAGTAAAAAAAAAAAAATTACAAAAGTAACCCCACCCCTGTTTTTTTTTTTTCTAAGAAAGTTGACCTCTTTAAAATAACCAGATGCTTGAAACCAAATCATAAAATGAATCTCTTATTGTGTGTGTATGCATGCACACACAATAAGAAAAATCAAGACTGGTCTAGGCTTGAGTCATTTATTTAACATATCAACTCCTTATGGGTTATTTAAAGCCAAAATTGAATTCATTTAAAAATATTTTGTCATAATCATAACTATATTTTCTGTTCCATTGCAATTTCTTATATCTTTTGCCTTTTTTTAAAATTCATTTATTTTGCTATAATTATTTGTTTGTATACAACTTCATAGTTTCAAGTATTCCTACCTAATACAAATAATTTTCACAAAGTTGTATGGTTTCAAGCATCCCTATCTACTACTGATTTTCAAACATTTGACCCCCAGAGATGGGACCCTAATAGTTACTACCACTCTGACCCAGAGTGGACCATGGAGTAATGACAATGAAGAGGTACTCCACATTCTCCAGAGCAAGAGTCACTATCAAATGCAGTTTAGACATAGAAACATTAGTTAATGAAGCCATCATCATCAGGGAATATTGAAGTATATATTTCAAGACTGATTAAACTAGCCAGCTTACAAACATTCATGGTGTTTTTGTTAATTTTTTATACATATTGAAGATGTGTAAGCAAAAAAGATCAGTTAATAAAAGTCATTTTTTTTTCTTATCATTTGATGTGTCAGAGTTCAAGAATTAAACCATGTTTTTTTTTGGGTGGGGGTTCAATATGTTAATTGATATTTGGATTAAAATTTCTATCTTCATGAATTTTGAGTATTAATATAAGACATTTTTTTCTATCCTCTGTTATAGTGAATTTAGTGTCACTGTTAGAGTTGTGGTCTATGAGGCAGAAATGGTGATACATTTTTTGTTCCTTCATCTCATACAAAGCTCAGCATTTTTTTTATTGTTATAGCTATATCAATCTAAATCAGTTATAAGTAATGTTTTAATAGTTCTTGACATCTATTTAATACTGAATATTATTTACATGAATCTTTTTTTCATGTCATCATATATTCCAGGATGCACTCTTTCTCTTTTTATATATAATATATAATTGGGACTTTGTTAACAGGTCTAGATTTTGATATGGATTTCTTTTTTTTTTTTTTGTTAAAAAAGCTTTCCTTTTATATTTTAACAATATTTCATCTTGACAGAATATTTTTGAAGTTCTGCTCTATGGAGTTTTCCAAATCATTTTCAGGCATCATGTTTGTTATATCCTATTTTTCATTCTGCATCTGTTCTGATTGAAATATTTATTCTTTTCAGTACAAAGATTTTCAACTTTCCCCTGCAATCCGATGGAATGGATGTCATGTTTTTGTTTCCTTTTTACAGTTGGGTTTATAATTATTTCTTTATTGTTTTAATAATTCATTTGATATTTTCTGTACAGCTGTAACTAATTTTTAATCTATTAAACTTTTTTTTTTTTTTAAGTGCTGGTTTATGAGTTTTACAAATAATTTTCCCACATTAAACTTTCTGCTATATATATATATATATATATATATATATATATATATATATATATACACACACACACACACACTATTTTCCAACTAGTTCATAAGTTTCAACAATATAATGCTTGTCTTTTTTGTATTTGGTATGTTTTGGTTGAAAAGTGTATGTGCAATTTATAATTTTTTTTTCCAACAGAACTAAAATATTTGAATAATTGGCATGAACATCAAACAGCTGTGTCATGATTTATCAAACAAAAGATCAATATATATATATATATATATATAAAAAACAGAGTTTTTGTTCCTATATACATTTTTTTTTTGTTGGAAGAATAATCTGAACATTCCTTAACAAAGCACATTATCTTAAAAAAAATAAAATAAAATGCATGAATAAAATCTAATGCACTAGTCAATAAATCTGAAACCTTAAATAAAAGATTAGATTGAAAATAACTCAGCTTAATCATTTCATTCTCTTGTCCTTTCTTCAGTCTTATCAATTTCTTTTCTTTCTCAGGTTACACACAACTGATGAGGCATAAATTGAACAATTTTTCATATTTTAATGACTCTTCTCAAATTTATTGAGAATAGGAAAAAAAAAAAAAAAAAAAAAAAAGTAATTGTACAAAACTATTAACTTGAATATTCTGATTCCTCAATTCAAAGTACAAACATTTTGTAGAATCTTTAACCCTTTCACTCCAATTGGGACACCTGTGTCCCAGTTAAATTTCATTTTAACATTCAAAATGTTGTACTCAAAGCATAATTTTGCATATTAAAAATAAAAATAATTGCGAGGTGAAAGGGTTAAGACAAATATTGTGATGGAAAAAAGAATTGAATCACCTGAACTATTTAGTTTAATACATGTTTGAATTAATCAGATGTACATCTGTCAAGTTACATAGCATTCCCAATTCTCAGCAAATATTTCACAAATCTCTCAAAATTATCCAAAAATGAAGGAAAAAAATTCTATTGTTAAATTCATTAAGTTGTTTCCTTTTGATTAGCACCTCTCTCACTCTCACACTGCAGTGACTTCTTAACTCTTTAAATTCCGAGTGGCCAGTATTTGAGTCGCTAAGAAGAAACACATGAATCTAGGCAACCAGAATTTTGGTCGTCATTTTCACATTTGTACATTACTGTTGCCAATAAGATGTTACAATTTAATTTATAAAAATTATCATTTTTAAATAAATCTTAAATTGTCTCTAAAACGTAACCTGTTATTCAAGGGGTCAGTAAATAGTCAAATAATAGTTTACACTTTCACCTGTTTTTCAAGACAAGAATCCTTGGTGGAAAAGTGATAGCCGTGGAAGGGGCTCAGGATTCTAAGGGTTAAGTCAAACCTTTTTAATTCTAGAATTTGAAAAGTGGATTTTATAGTAAAAATCCATTTTCTGTTTTCTTTATCACATCCAATAATGGATCAATTTATAATCAGTTTCAAATTTACTGATGAGTAGGCCAATTGGATTTAAAAAAAAAAAAAAAAAAAAAAAAAAAAAATTCAAAAAAGCAAATTGGAGGGAAGATTAGGAAAACAATTTTTGAACAGCATAAAAATATTTTTTCTTTTAATCTTAATTCTTTATTTTTGATATTCAATCAGAAGATTTCCAACAAGTTTCATGCAAATCTAAAAAGTATCAGCAATCAGATCTTGAGGCGGGTGGAGCAGGACCAATGCTGGGTAGACTAAAGAAAAAAATAGAGAAATTTAAATAGCAGCAGCAGCAGTTATAGACGAGCATGAATCTAGCCAATAAACCAACTGTAAAATGTATATCTTTTTCATAGTTTAGAAAGAAGAATTTTGAAAAAAATGTTGAATTTTCTATTTTAGTGAATCAGAAGGAAATAAATTCGAGAAAATTTATGCAGTGAAAAAAATTCTATAGAGTAGGTGGGGGAGACAGACACCAAATAAAGTAAAAAAATTTTTTAAAAATGAATTTATATGAAACAAAAAGATGTTTCTTTGGTTGTTTTACATGTCCTCACTCCACCCTGGTTGATTACATTCTTAGAAAACTTTGACAAAAACAATCAAAGCTGCTATAATAATTCAAGTAACGAATTTGCAGGTTCATCAAGAAAAGTTTGTTTTTTTTTGTTTTCTTTCTTAAAATCATCTGATTTCCCTTTTTGATCCAAAAAGAGAAAAGGAAAAAGACAGAACAAGAGAACAAAAAGCCACAAAATATGAGATTACGGATTCTCCTGGGTTAAACCTGGATGAAGATGATAAAATTTATCTGATCTGGTTTAATTATTTTTGCTTTGGTGAAACTGGGACAATCTGTTAAATGTAAGCAAACAGATTATTATTATTATGGTGAGATGGCTGTGGAAAAATTAATGGCCAAGGAAGGATTGCGTCGTGTTACTGCTGGACATGTTGGAGGATTCATGAAAGCTGTCTTGGATATGTCCTTGTTTCAATGCACTGAGTTCTGTGCTAAGAGCAAGAACGTGACGGGCAAGTTGCTCATTCCGACGTTTTAAGCTGCACACCATATCTGCTTGTTTTTCCAACAATTTCTCACTGAAAGAAAATCCCCTGTAGAAAAATAAAATGAAATTATTAATAATTTAAAAAAATTTTTTTCTTTAATTTACTGAATAAACAATGATAAAATGAATAAAGCGCATTGTATGATTTTATGAGAAGTACGTATTTAAGTTAGAACAAACTCATAAGTGACATTCTTCCATATAGACAACACCTGTGTTAGACAACAAAAATTTATATTTGCCACTTCTGTGCAGATACTCCATGCTGTCTACAAGACTTGCCAAGGGCAATGACCAACAGGGACAGTTGGCAAGAATCCATGCTGTTGGCACACCTTGATATACTTACCCAACCCCTATGCTGTGAGCTGGTTGTAATACAATGTCAATTTTTAATCAGAGTACAACTGGTTTGAATTCAAAGTTTTTGTCTTAGACTTGTTGCCATTCCATGGTTAAAGAGCCAGTCTGCCCAACTATTTACTTATAGCTTGGAGGTGGGAGAATAGTTGAATTCATACTTTTCCCAAGGATATTACCACTATATGAAATGCAAAGTCTTTTTCTTGATTTGAACTCTAATCAATCCATTTCCTACAATGATAACTTTGACATTAGGAACGTTTCCTTTAAGAGGCATAATCATTCCAAGATTTGTATCAAACAAGAAGAGTTAGCCTTAGAGATAATTAAGTAGATACAGTAAGTACCTATATGTGTGAGAGAGAGAGAGAGAGAGAGAGAGAGAGACCCACCCACCAGGTGGGTTTATTAATTAACAGTTCTAAGGGATTGGGATGAAATTACTAATTAATTGAGTAGAAGGGTAATAATAATAATTTGATAAAGAAGGAAAAAAAAAAAAAAAAAAAAAAAAAAAAAGGAATTTCCTTTTTTTTGGGGGGAATAACGTTTCTGGGGTTGAATTTGTTAGTTAAGTGGGTGTGATAGTTCAAAGAAGTCGATGGATGGGTTTGTTGATTAAAGCTTATGATAAATGGTGAATAAGATTTCAGGTTGTCTAAGGGATGAAATCCAGACCCAAGGTCCGAGATGAGATAAGTAGGTTTAGCAGAACTCAAGTGGATGATACCCGTGAAAAACTCCACAGGGAATCCAAATTCATTTTTAGTACCACTTGAGAAGCAGTCTCCCACAGAGGTTCGGGGGATTAGACGAAAATTCATAGTGGTCAAGGCAATTTACATATTAAAATTCGTGGGCAGTGCCAAAAATTGTTTTTTCTTCGCCTTACTCCATATAAGCAAGCATGCAGAGAGCTAGCAAACTGTTAGAGAGAGAGAGATACCGAATGCTGCAAGAACGGCTTGTTGAATCTTGCGGTTCCGATCAGAACCGAGAGATGGAAATAGAATCTTCGCGAATCCAGATAATTTTGCCAAGAAAGCAAACCACTAAATAGCCAGTGTGACTGCAAATGAAGATCCATTAGTTGTCTCCCTTAGATCGTCTGAATTCATATCAGACTAATTTCGTCTTTCTCTCTCTCTGACTTTCCGACCACATGAGTGAATCTCTTGACTTTTATACTCTACGTATTCATGCATTTTCTTTTGTGGTGATATATAGACAGTAGCCTTAAAAAGCTTTTTATACAGGAATCGAAAGTGTTGCTTATTTTTTTTTTTTTTTTTATGTCCTTGTGGTTACTACGAGAACTTTCTCTTCACAAATTGCGATTCCTTTCGG
This sequence comes from Sepioteuthis lessoniana, assembly GCA_963585895.1. Taxonomy (NCBI): domain Eukaryota; kingdom Metazoa; phylum Mollusca; class Cephalopoda; order Myopsida; family Loliginidae; genus Sepioteuthis; species Sepioteuthis lessoniana. Next base: position 1,837,538 of record OY757928.1, read on the forward strand.
CATGGAACCCAGCCTGTTCATCCTTTGCAGTCAAACCATTCTGAAGGACCAGAGCACCACTGTTCGGATCAAGAATTCACAACGTGGCAAATAGTGGTGGTTCCTTCAGCTCAACGAAGGAGACCTGAGTGATTTTATTTCAGCCAAAACCACCAGAGAGATGAGATACAACTGCCAGCGGCTGAGTTCTACATCAGATATGTAACAGGTATGTCAAAGAAAATCCAGAATTCGTGAATGTTACAACATTAAGAGAGTTTTTTCAATAATTATTGTCTTCATAACCTCCTTAACAAAGATGATCCCTTATGAGAAAAGTAGATGACAATATATCACATCATGGAAATGTAGAAAAAGGAAAAAAAAACCAGCAGTCCCTAAAAATCAACCTCAGGGAATGCCAGTAGCACAGGTTCCTTCAACACTCACAATCGATCCCTATCAGTCATCACTCATGGCAAAGTCCTCTAGACAGCATCCAGTGTCTGCACTGAGTGAATGAAGTGGATGTAAGCTGGTTGGCCAACACTGGTGTGTCTATGTACTGGAATCTATAGGAAAACATTACTTATGAATTTGATATCAAAAGATAAGCAAGACTAATTCAAGGAGCATATGAAAAACATCCTGGTATGGCAAATCATATTTTTTTGGTAGGGAATATGGTTCAGAAAATCAGAAGAAGACTGGGGGACGATAAAGTTTAAAGAAACTTTATACATTAACCTTGTAGAAATATCCATTCGTTAGGTTGGTTGAATTTATTTGCTTAACAAGAAAAGGATTAGAAAGCAATCCAACATGTGGATTTGCCAATGTCTGTGTGTCTCTTTCACACACATGAAGTTTGGAATAATCAACTAATCCAGTCATTATATTTGCCACCATTTTTGTTTGTTATTTGACACGACATCATGGAAAAAGAGAACCAAAGTTTTCCCATTTTGTACAACTCAAAAAAGTTGAAGAATGAATCTGAAACGTTGTAGTAACAAAGTCAGGATCCAAATAACAATTCAAAAGAGTAATATATACAGGTTTCCAGGCTCTTGCAAAAGCCACCATGTAATTTCAATATAGCATAGTTTACATAGGTTTAAAGCCCATAACCTAATGAAAAAGAAATCCTTTATCTTAATATTTTTCAACAATCCTTAATCACTGTACTTTACTCAGTGCTTCTCCATAAATTACACCAAACATCATACAGTGAAAATTTCAAATCAAACTTAAAAATTGCTACTATTTCTACAATCAGTATTTACATATGAAGGATTATATAAAAAATTTTAACAACTAGCTCATGATGAGAACACACCATATTTGATATCATTTAAAAACCCTATTCTTCTCCTCACTCAAATGACTAAGAAAGTCTGGCTCAAAATCTATCACCAGGATCCTATGTATGGCAGAGGTATCATGCTAGTCTAAGTTTAACTAAATGTGGACCAGGACTACTTAAGTTATGTACATTCCAGTGCTGGTACACAAGTCATCAATTTCTGGTATGTGGCAAGTTTCCAGTTTTACATTATCATAGAACATATAAGATGTAATACAAAAAGGAAATGTGTAAAATCTTTCTATATTGTTTAATATCATTCTTTTAACATTTGATACAAAACAGACAGAAATACTTTATTGGAAATGAAAGCTATGCACAAACTCAATCATCATATAATATGACACAAATATAGTAGTGGTCTGTGACCCACTGGCAAACAGCCTGCCAGTACTCCATATCAGATAGAGAAGCACTGAAAGACTACCTTTACTTGTACCGAGCTTAATTCCATCATTAAAATTCAATGGAGTAGCGGTCTTATTGAATATGCTAAGTTGTCAGAAAGGTAAGTGAAGAAAAACGATAAAGTTGAGGAGGTTACTTTTCACAAAATCACATTGACACACAACATCTGCATTTCTTAATAAACAAATTTCTGCTTAAAACAACACGATTTAAGTTTTAGATTATCTAAATACAATATATACTTTTGTATAAAAATTTCAGTGGCCTAATTTTTAGGTGAAAAGTAGGCATCAGCCTATACAAGAGTAATGATTTTGTAAGATTGAAATTAAAACAGAAATGAAAAAGCAAAACCTTTACCTTCAAAATGAAAGATGTGAATTAATAAGTTTGTGACTATAAAATTAAGTATCAACCTTTACACAAGATTGACTGTTGGATGATTGTCAGGGTTTAAGCCATAAACAACTTTTTTTTGTCTGAAATAACCATCAACATTGCATTCTGAGAAAAATGAAACTTCTGATTACTATAAATTTTTTTTTTTTTTTTTTTAAAAGCCATTCAATGCAACATAATTGCCAATTTTGGAGTCAGCTATTTGGAACTTTACTCTTTCTGGAGTTAATAGTCAATTGGATTATACAATCTTTATTGACTCAGAACTTGATACGACTCATTTGTGAGTTAAATGAAATTAAACCTGTTTCCCAAGCTTATTTTTAATTTTTTTTTTTTTAATATTTTCTTTATTACTGTTTAATATGTCTCATCTTCCAATGGATTTAAACACAAGTATACATAGTATTTGAATTTCTTTATGGATTCTATTCACTAAGTAAAATTTTCAAAAGATAATGAAACTATTGATCATACATACCGCTCTCCAATGTCTTGAACATCTCGAGTATAAGGAGCTCCACTTGGTATATTATCTTCTTCAATTGTGTCAGGGAGATTTTTTGCTTGATTGAAATGAATCACTTTATCTAAATTTAAAGAGAAAATAAACTTTGATAAGATATAAAAAAAAAAAAAAAAAAAAAAAAGAAAAATAGAACAAAGACTTTACTGAAAGAAAAGAATCTGACAAAAAAATGTTTTATAACTGCTTTCGTTTATGAAAAATGCAGATTTAACAATTCAATATTTTTATTGTATTAATATTTATTCAACTTAACTTAGAATGCCACAAAGTAAAGTTAGAAATGAAAAGAGACTTTGTATAGAATCAATCTTGAAGTCCTGTTTCCTCAGGGGAAAAAAAAAAAAAAAAAAACAACACATACATACACAAGAAAAACACAAGGCAAGTCAACCTTGTATCAATAAGCTGAAAGACAACTTTTAGTACAGATTTTGATCCATTAATCAAAAATTAGCAGTAATTGAAGACTTAGAAAAAGTTTAAACAAAATCTGCTCAAGAATCATTATAGAGAGACACCCAGTGAGCAATTGTCATACTATTGATGGCTTGCAAAATAATGACTATGCCACAATAATATTGTCTAAAATTCTTTGATGAGCCTTTATAATCATTGAATTTTAAATTATTTAATTTTTTTAAATTTTATTTTAACCACCAAAATATTCCAGCTTTCTTAAGGAACCTATTAAAATATCAAACATTATACTGAAGGAGGATGTGCTTTTCCACTTTTACATCCTGAATGAGACGGCTTAAAAAAAATTAATCAAGGATATTCGTAGAATATAGAAGCTTATGACCCATTTAAACTTATTTTTCTTCTCTACTCTCCCCTTTTACTAAACACATCCAATGTTAAAATCCGTATAAGAGGGGGGAAAAGTGAACACACACATCCTATGATTTTGCAGCCCATTATATATGAAACTCATTCCACAAGATCAAATGAAATACCCCAAAAACATTACTTTCCCCAGAAGCAATAAAATACTCTGAAATGTCAGAAAGATAAGGTAGCAAAGAAAGAGCACACAACGGGGAAGGACTAGCAGAAAAAGAGCACACAACAGGGGCGAGCTAGCTGAGAAAGTGCATGCAACAAAGAAGAGCTAGCAGAAAAAGAGGTGAGAGACGAAAATATAAAAGAGCACAAAAAAAAAAAAAAAAAAAAAAAAAATGATGAAAGCTAACAGAGAAAGAGCACAAATGAAACAATGAGATGCAGATTTGTGCCCAAGTTTCTATGCAGGGGAGTGAAATTTAAGGTAGACTATATATATATATATATATATATATATATATATATGCATGGGCATTTTAGGAGTGGATGCAGGCACGTTCTGGTCTCTCTTAGCCATTTTTGCTTTATTCTTAATAGAAAAAAAAAAAAATAAATCTACCTTGAAGAACTTTCCAATCAAATAAAAACAGTAAAGAAAATGGCTGCCCAACACCAACATAAAGACTTTGTAAAATAACACACACAATATCAATACAAATTAAATAATTTAAACAATAATGAATTGTTTCCCTGATTCTTTATTTTATTCATCTGATTGTTTAAGGTTCATCTTTGCTGTAATTAATGAACCTTTGACTGATGGTATTAAGTGTGTTGTATTCAAACTTTTGACCTCACTTGATACTTTTAAAGTAATTCTAGAGACAAGATACAACCTTATGTAAATCATCAGACCAAAAGAATTGACAATTATTAAGCATCATTGATCAGGTCTTTACTATCTTTTTATGAGTAAGAGATCATTTTCTCTTTTAAACATTTTTGATTAAATATCATTTCATAATTTGTAGCCCTGAAGATGGTTTCAGTTGGAGGCAAAAATACGACACTTTCCTGAATTCATTCCATCCACAAGTCAAATGACTCTTACAAAGATCTGAATGGGTCAAAGATAAAATAGACACAAAGTATCAGTCCTATTTAATCAAATATATCTTATTCATATTTCTTTATAAGAATTTTTTTTTAAAGTTTCTAAAATGAAGCAAATTTCAAACACTAATTACATCACATGAATTTGAAACAGAACATGACTAACAGTAATAGAATGTTAAGAATTTTTCCCATTTTTTTTTTTTCATTTGATTTTTAAAATTGAATATAATAATTCAGAATATACAATATACCATTAAGATTGCCCAGATGATGGTTTGATATCAAAAACCTGAAATATTTAATATTGGTAGAATATTCAACTATAAACAAACTTGTCGTCCTCCTCCTACCTAGTTTTTTTTCATATTTACATACCATAGGATTCATTACCATTTTTTCTGAGAGATGTGTGTGTGCGAGTTATTTTTTCATTATCAGCAAGATAAAAAAAAAAAGAGATGTAGAGAAGGGCCTCAAATTTCATATAGCTCAGAGTAGGTGAAAACCAGGCTCTGGTTTTAAACAAAAAGGAACCATCTCCACTCTAAATGGCAGGCCTTTAAAATTAGTAGACAAGTTCACATACCTTGGCAGCAATATCTCATCTACTGAAAGTGATGTCAACATGTGCCTAATAAAGGTATGGACTGCTATCAACAGGATATCAATCATATGGAAATCTGATCTTTCCAATAAAATGGGATTTCTTCAGAGTTGTGACTGCGTCAATACTACTCTATGGATGCACCACCTGAATGCTAACAAAATGCCTGGAGAAAAAGCTAAATGGAAACTACACAAGAAGGCTACATGCCATCTTGAACAAGTCCTGGAAGCAACAACCCACAAAAGAGCAACTCTCCGACCACTTGCCGCCAATCTCAAAGACCATCCAAGTAAGACAAACAAGAGATGTGGGACTGCTGGAGAAGCAAAGACAAACTAATAAGCAACATTTTTCAACCAACCCTGACACAGATACACCAGTGGTATTGGCCAACCAACAAGAACTTACACTAGCTCTATGTGGACATTGGATATGGTTTCGAGGACAGGCTGGGAATAATGGATAATTGGAAGAAATAGAGAGAGAGAGAAACAGAGAAATCTGTGCTGTCAGTAGTGTGATTTGATAAAATGACCCATGCAAAAAAAAAAAAAAAAAAAATATATTACAAGAACGATATAAAGAGTAACTTTAGATCCACACATGGAATAGGGAAATAGGAACAACTATAAAAATGTTATACACATTGCTAAATAATTGAAAGCAATAAAAATATACTGAACTCTCAATCTACATAACATGGTTCATCTCATTTGAAAATTTCACTCCCCCCCCCAAAAAAAAAATAGCAGCTGTACAGCCACTCAGCTTCCATCAAACAAACCATACAAAAAAAAGTTGAGAGTAAGAACAAAAACAAAAGAAACATTCTATGGATTCTTACACATGGACACACCAGCAAAGACATTCATCAGCTCTGCACTTAATGAGAGCGATGGCACACACGGACCGGTGGCGAGAAAGAGAGAGAGCGATGGCACACACGGATCGGTGGCAAGAGAGAGACAAAGGAATCAGTGTTGTCAGCAAATCTCGAGGATGATGAATGGTTGGTTAATATGATCCGTCCTATTATAATTTACAGAATGCGAAAAAGTGAGGTTTATTTTTCAATAGTCCCCCAATAGTCAACACACTTCTTCAAGTTTTGTAGAATTTGGATCCCATCAGTCAAAAAGTTATCAACAGCAGATATGACGTCATCATATAAGCTTTTCAGCCCAACCCTCGTACAGCAGAGTTAATATTTTTCAAAATAAAAATTTCATGGAACATTCTGCTCCAAGAAGACAAAACTTAAAAACTGCCACATCATCAAAGCAGTGATAAGCAGGTTTAGTACTCAACTGAATGATTACTATGTGTCACATTAAGTAAAGCTTAGTGAATTTCAAGAACATTAAAATGAAGTTCACGAAAACATAGTTTCATAATTTACTTTGTTTTATAATAAGGGAAATAATGAGGTGTTAAGAGTTATTTCCCTTGAACTGATAAAATTTTAGAAGTTCTTGCTTTTGTTGTAGTCAATGAAGTGATTGTCTTACTGCAAACTATTTTTTGCATGAAGGTGCAGTAGGGAAGAAAATGTTTAATTTTTTTTTTTAGGATTTTATAACGTTTTTCCGTCAGTTGCAACCTGAGCAAGAGAAAAAAAAATTTTTTTCCTAGTCTCACAAAAGAGAATAAAGCAAACAGGAAGAGAAAAATTGTCATTTTCAGCACCCATATAAACCAAAGAAAAAAAAATTGAAAAAAATAATTACTTTGAACTTTAAAGTAGGTTTTGTTTGTTTTAAACTTTGGAAAAGGACTATATTGGTTTGTTGGTCGTTAGGGTTTTATGGCATATTAACCTTTGTAGGTTATTTAATGTCAAATCCATTCTCATACAAGTAAATAGTTCTATTTCAAACAATTTGGTTTGGTATAAGTACACAGTTCAATTGTGAAAAACATTTCTATTTCAAGCTATCCAGTTTAGTCAAATAGTTCTAATTCAAACAATTCAGTTTAGTATAAGTAAAGTTTTTGTTTACACAATGTTAAATGTCAAAACAGTTCTATTTTGAACAATTCAAGTTAGCACAAATATGCAGTTTAGATATCAAAATAGTTTTATTTCAAGTAATTTAGTTTAGCATAAGTACGCAGATTAGTTCTATTTAAGCCATAGATAGAGCCCTATCAAGTGCTACTGCTCTGGACCAGAGTGAACCTGGGAGCAATGGCAATGAAGGGGTGCTCCAAATTTCCCAAAGCTCCAGCATCACAAGAACCTCACCATCAGATTGTTTAGTGTCATATCCAGGACACTCGTTGGGTGGGGATGATCTTACCCTTCTGCAGAGGTGCAGTCAGTGTATTCTACCGCCCCAGCTGATTGGGCAAAGGACTATTTTGTCTTGGAAACTAAATTTAAAATTTTGAATAGAAAGAAGGAAACTTCTTAATCCAAAAGAATCATCTTGTCTTTTCTTCATAAACACACACACTGAAACCATTTACCCACTTTTTTCTTTCCTTAAATCAACTTTCATTTTATCTTTGATTATGTTGGTTTTTATTTTGTTTTTGTTATATTTATGTTTTCAAGTTAGCTCTAAATAAAACTATGACAATAATGCTTTGAGTTTATTATTCTCATAGATGTTCACATTCCTCCAAAGACATTTTTGTGAGACTAAAAACAGACTATCTCAGGCTTATGCTTAATACATAAAAATTTTTTTTTTTTAAATCAATGAATAAAATGTCTTATTGTTATTTCAATTCCTTTTTGATTAGTCAACTCAGTTTCCATCAATTGATGACTATCATAAAGTTTCCTTTAAATTCAGAAAATTCCTGTACAGTATGAAGAAAAAAAAATTTAACATCTCTTTTGAGTCGATAAAGTTAAAGTGTATATAGAAAGACAAAAAAAAACAAACTTATCTAATGTAAAAAGTCTACTATAGACAAGATCGGATTGATAAGGTTAATAAAACATTTTCTCAATACTTACAGGTGTATTTCACAAGCCATACAGCAGCAATAAGAGATTCAAGAAAGATCAAGGCTTCAAGATAATAAGAAGGTTTCAAAGGTCCGCAATGTGGTTTCGTACTTGGTATACAATCAATCTGTGTGAAAATTTGCACTATCATCATCATCACTATGGCACCTTTAAAAATAAATAAATTAATAGGGTAAATAAAGACTACAATGTTTCAAAAATATCACAGGTTTTGGAATTCTTTAGGGCCATTTTCATTATTACTTTATTTTATCCAAAAAGAAGAAGTAATTCTATAAACAATCTTGTCGGAAAGTATTTTTACATTATTCTGGTGTGTGCATTATATTGACCCCAGGATGTTCTTACATTCCTAGTACAAGAAAGATTGACTCAAGAAAACCTTGAACAATATAAAAGTCTTATAAAAAGAAAAGAAAAAGAATAAAAGGGCCTTTTAGACAAATAGTAAGAAAAATGAAAAAATAAGATGTAAGTAGTAGAAAATCTTCAGAAATAAAGGAAGAAGCAACAAAAAGAAGGTTCTAAGCAAACAAACTAAAGAAAAAAAAAAAAAAAAAAAAAAAAAATTAAAGATACATCATAGAAAAGAAGAAATAAATGGAATAAAATAGAAATGAGTGAATAAAGAAAGATGAGAGTTATTGTGAAGGAAGTCTAACTAGAGATTTCCTTCAGAGCAATATGTTTGTTACAATAATGGGTAGAGTTGTATGCGTTATTGACAGAAATGGACAAGCAGACAATTTAGCCTGTGAGTTGAGTTGTTCATAAACTGTGACCATTAGACTCTTATGTGTTCTCAAGCCTTCTACAGATCTACTCAAAGTTTAACTTCGTTATTTCCTTTTTCACTTCATTAAAAAAAAATTTTCAGAAAAAAATTTTTTTTTTTTTTGAAATGCAATGAATAAGATTATACAGTAAGAAATACGATCAAAAAGCATCATGACTGAAGAAGTTTTAATTTTTAAATAAAGACATGCAGAGCTGAGCAACTTGTAATGATGTCTAGATGAATTAATACCAATTTGAACAAAAATCATAAAGCCAGTTTCAATACATTTTTTTTTTTAAATGTTTTTGGTGAAACAACATTGTGCAATGTCTATATTCATCCTACCTAGCTTCAGATATCTTTTTTCTTGTTTCCCAAACTGAAAATTTATTTCAAAGGTCAGAGGTACATCAACCAATGAAAAACTCATTGGAATAGATATGTTGAATTTTTCATTGATTGTTTTTGTCTTAGTAAAATCAAAAAAAGCTTCAGTCTCGATACTTTTTGAATACACCACACATTCAAAGTTCCAGCTATTAATATCACTCATAAAATAAAACTATTTTTAAAAAGGAAAAAAATGAAAAATGATAAATACTAAAATAATATGAAATAAAGGTTTAAGAAAAAAAACGTCCATTGATATCAATAGAATAAGACATGAATATGTGATCAAATGTTATGTTGTCATCACTTTGGATAAATAATGAACCATTCCATTTTGATTGCAAGGAAAAAAAAGGAAAAAATATGTTACACATCAGAGAAATAGTAAACAAAGATGAGAAAGTGAAAGCAATAGTGTTATAAATCAGATACTTATTGTCTGCTTTAATAAAACAGAAGGAAGGGAAGGGAAAATAAAAGAAAAAATACAAAGAGAGATAGAGCTAACTTTTCTAATTCCCATATCTATTTATTCACAAGGTAATGAGTAATGATATATAATGATGATCTATAAATATAGAAAAATTGTCATACAAGTCTAATCTAAAAGGAGCAAGATTTTTAATTCAGTTTTTTTTTTTTTATAAATTTATGCATCAAAATACAAAAAAGAGAACTTATAAACACCAGAATTTTTCACAAGTACAATTAAAGAAAAATGGTTAAAATGCTTAAGAATGTTTTTCAAGTTACCGCAAAACTTATGCTACTGTTTTGTGATATTTTCTGTCCAAATCATAAATGTATCTACTTTTTTCTAAAAATGTCCAATTAACAAAAAAAAAAAAAAAAAAAAAAAAAAAAAAAAAAAAGAGACATTACGTTAATACAGGCATAGGAAACCTCTTTTAAGAAGAGGGTTGTATGAGACAGTGTCACCAGCTTGATGATAAACTATTAAAAAAAAAAAATTCAAAAGGTAATTTTATGTTGAAGGTACCTCAACCATTTTCATTACAGAAAATCATATGCATCAGCATTTGCATTAGAAATAGGGGGAACTCATTTTTTTTCTTTTCAGTAAAAAGATCTTTTCTATAAAAAAAATTGAAATCAATGTGAATAACATATACTGCTTCCATGATGGAGTAGTTTTTGTTTTTTTTGGGGTGGGGATTAAAAAATAATTTTTAAAGAAATAAAGTCATTGAATTCAAGGTGAATATGACCAATGTATCAAAGAAAAAAATTTAATAGTTTCATGATCTACAAATCAAAATTTTATTAAAACTATTTTCTTTAAATTACAGGTGTATATTTAACAATCTGACAATTAAATAAAATTATTCATCACTTTTAAATTAAAAAGGTAACAAAATCAATAAGATTGGTTTTTAATTCATTCAATTGACTAAAAAAATTTAAAGAAAAAAATTACAAACATTTGTTTTTAAAACATTTTCTTTGTGCAGTTAAGTTGGTACCACAGGCTGCAATTTTCCTATGACTACATTAAGATTTACTCCCAAAATTTATACAACAGATTTTGGTCACCTTAAAAAATTTTTTAGAATAAAATAAATGAAAACAAAAAACTCACCAACTGTAAAAATGATAAAAGGTATGTGTCGAATGAAGAGGGTCTGGCGTGAGAATTCAAAATATCCCGAGATGTAGATGTGATAATGTTGCAGATAGATGTAAATGTTAATAGAAAACATGGCAAACCAAGCTGCTACATACGAATAGACGATTATAGATACAGGGTCTGGATAACAGGACACGCATAATGAAGGAACAAGGGACGAAATCAAACAGAGTGTTATCTGAAAAAAGAAAAAAAAAAAGGAAGCAAGAAATGGTGAAATATGAAAGCATGTGAAATATGGTCTTCTAAGGCAGTGATTCTCAATGTGGGCCAAAGAAAATTTTTTAGATTTTTGAGCCAAATGTTTGGAAGTTCAAATTGATAGACACCAGGAACATTTTAGTCATTAGTTGGGATTTATATTTTTTTACAAAATTTTGTTTTTGTAAATAAAATAGATTTCCTTTTATGTTTAGATGGGCTTGAAATTTTTTTTGACACCAAAAATAGGCCACAAACAAAAGGTTAAGAAAGACTTTTAAGATATGTCATATACAGACCAAACAATCAAGAATTAGAAATTGTAGTTTATATTACCAAAGGAAAAGAGACTGCGAATGTTTAAAAAAAAAAATTAGAAAAAAAAAAAAAAAAAAAAATATATTGTTTCATACAATTACCATATTTACAGCTAATATCTATTCATAAATGAAGACCAGTCATAACATATGGTTTTGATTGTATCTTATTTCTGCATAGACTCAGGCATATCTTTGCTGTGACAATTCTCTGATCAAAAGAAGAGTATACCTCACAATTCACAGCATTATTTATTCACTTCTTGTTTATGAGTATATAATTTAGCATTATTTGAGTAGGTGTAGGTCCATAGTTTTCCCTCCCCTTTTTTGGGAATTTAGTATTAAGGCATGCTAGCCTATTTTCAAGTGAAAAGACTGTCAGGCATTCCTCATTCCTATTTAACAATTTGTGTTAACAGAATTTGGTATTTTTGTTTTTGCCTATTTGACAATTTATGTCTTCACTGATGATAAGAACATTGTGTGGGAATGTGTCAAACAAGGGAAGAGAGCTCATTGTACAAAATGATAATGTCAGTTTCAACACTGGTATGGGTGGGACTGTACCAAGAGATGATTGTTGTGCAGGGGTTTGCCAACAAATGAAGCATACATCATTCACAGCAGGATTTTCTCAATGCTATTTAGTGATTTTAAGGCAAAAGGATTGAGAAACATTTGTATACCTCAAATGATGGCATTGATAGAGTTTTTCCATACAGATACTGAAACAAACATCCATCCATTACCAGTGTCATGTTTTATTTCTAGTTCATTATGGTAGTACCTGTGCTCTTATATGCATATGATATCTATTATGCTTTGCTGCTATTAGCTCAGGTAACTGGTTTACTCTATTTAAAGAATTCAAATCAATAGCTTGGGAAAAAGTATAATCTCTCTTATCACCTTCAGGCTTTGGGTTAAATAGTACCACTACTGTCCTTCCCTAAGGATGGCAATGGCATTAAATAAGCTATGAAGATTGATATGTCATTAAACAAAGAAACCAAAGTGTTCTTCAGTAAATATACATACAATAACTGTAAGTAAACCTGCTTACCAATATGCCAATCTGAGCAAATGCAGTCCAAAGTGTTCGGATTGTTCGATATGGAGGTTCCATTTCATCTGTAAATAAATTTAACCGGTCAGTCATACCGTCTGCTTCCGTGGACAAATCAGGCCCAAAGTAATGACCCTGAAAGAAAAAAAAAAAAAAAAAAAAAGAAAAAAAAAGGAAAAACCAGATAAATTTCTAACTCCAAAATAGAATAGATATTTTCAAGAACTTTTAGTCAGCTTCATCTTGTGGATTATCTTAATTCTTATAAAATGAATAATAATTATTCTCTACACATTGCAGACTCAATACTCTGGCATTTTTCAGGTTCATTTGGTAAAAATTATGAGTATAGCAGTCCACAATGATAACATCTCATCAAAATATAGACAGAAAAAATAAATAAATAAATGTTATTTACTTTTGAGGAGTAATAACAAAACAAAACAAAAAAAAAAAAAATCTTTCATATCATTTCTATTTTTGTGACTAAAAGTAAAACAAGTGCTAGCTTCTGGTAGTGGAAGTGTACTAAACTCTGTATAAGGATGGGAAAGCTAAAAGAATTCTGCCTTTTCTGCAACACACATTCCAAAGTTTCTTTACTTCGGTGAAGTTTACATCAATTTTGCCTTCAAAACTTTCTACTGTCAAGTAATTTTCAACATTTGTTATTCCTTATTTGAGATTGGAAATCTTAATACTCAAATATTTGAGGGATTCTTTAACCTTGGCTATCTTCTCAGTAGTTGTCAAAAGGTCAGTGCTTTTTATTCTTAACCAATTTCATGGCTTGTGATGCTCGTTTTACAACAAATGGTTCACCAAATTCAAATAAACGATTTCTTTCATTCGAACGTTCAAATCCATGAAGATTAAAAATTTGATTCAATAGGGATACTAATAACAGGCCAAGAAGGTCTCTTGAACCTACAGCATCTTTTACATGACAAATGTCATTTTTTAATTAACCATTATCACCAACACCAGCATTTCTAACAAGAGCAATTCATTTAGACAATGTTGGATTGCCGAACTGTGAAATTTTAGAGTAAGTAAAGTTGGTGACCTGAATCGAGGGTGACCTGAAGACTCCCTTTCCAATAGCTACTACACCATTCCCTGGATTGCGCCACTTTACCCTTGATCCTTATCTTATAGTGGTAAGTGATAAGCAAGGCAGCATCAAGTACCATTTTTTGAGTTTGGTATGACTCGACCTGGGATTGATCCCTCATCTCCTGGACCATTGGCGAACACTACTCATTAGGCCAATGGTCCACTCTCAAAGTTTAAGAGTAGTTCTCATTTATATTATCAAAATAATCCAAGATGACACCCAAAAGTCCAAGAAATTTTAATAGTACTTAAACTCAATACAATTAGAAATTTTGCCATTAAAATGTCTAAATGTAAACCAATGTTTTAACTCAGAAAGAGACTTCTTTTAAAAAGACTGTAAAAATTAGGTGTTGAGGTAAGTAATTGTCACAGTGGTGTGTGTGTATATGTATATATATTTACCAAGCAATTTCTTACCAAGGCTAAAGAACCCAGTCTGCCTTACTATTTACTCATCATAGGAGGAAAAATAGAGGAGTTCATGCCTTTTCTAAGAGTATCAATGCAAAAGTGAAACATAAATGGAACCGGCCAGGATTTCAACTTTGGTCACCACGTTCATTTCCAAAGAATAATTGCTACACCACATATCCGCTATGGAAACTTTACTGGCACTTAATATATTTTTGTTGTTAATGAGGCACAAAAGTAAAAAGAAATCATAAAAGCAAGGGATTTTTTTTTGTGAAAAAAAAAAAAAAAAAAAAAAAAAAAAAAATCAATATTTACAACTTATATAAGAAAAATCCTTAACATTTTAGTTTAATTCAAATGCACAAATTTACCAACATTGTTAATACTAGAAAAAGCTTTCTAGAAGGGAAACTCAAAAGTAGCAATTTATATGAAAGGGAAAATATGTACCTACAAGAGGGAGTAGAACTAAAACCCTAGTCATTATAGTTAGAAAAAAAAAAAAAAAAAAATTAAAGAGTTTTGTTTGAAGAAAAACAATTTTGAAAGAACTAGTATAGTTATTTTTCTTTATTCATGTGACTTAAATAACACTTGACATTGTGTCAGGTGAGCCAAACAATTGGGTTGGGGTTAGTGGGGGACCACAAGCAAGAAAGAAAAACAAAAAGATAACAATTAAGGGGCGAAAAAAGGTCAAGTTGGAATATCAAGTGCAGATTTTTAAGTAAAAAATGAATATGCTATATTTTAATAATCAGATGTTTATATGTCTGCAATTTGCAACAAAAATGTCAGGTTTTGTTGGCATAAATATAAAGATGTTTTAACTTACAAAATAAAGCAGTTTAAAAGTCAGCAGTGTGCGAGTCTTCTTTCAAAATCTAATCATAACTTCAGGGCAAATAAACATATTAATCATAAAGTAGTTAAATAATTTGCAATAAATTATAAGTGTTTCCAGACGGGTCATAATATCAAAAATTTATTTAGTTATTCCCTTGATATTATAAAAAGCAGTATTTCTTCCACAAAGTAAAAAATTTGGCCTTATATCAGATGTATCTTCCTTGTACAAATGAAAATTTTGCATTAAAACTGGTCATAACTAAAGAAAAACTCAGGTTTGTTGATTTTTAAGGCAAATCTGTGTAAATGATGAATGTTTTTATGGGGATTACCAACAAACTACTGGACATAAATTTATTTTTAAAAAATACATGAAAAATTCAGTTTGTTTCACCAATTTGTGATTGAGAGGAATTTTTACAAAAATTTACTTTGCCACAGAAGCTGAAATTTGAAAACTGTTTATGACAAAAATACATGACATTCTATTTTTCTACCAAACTTGGCCAGATTCGTATTACTGTGGGGTTTTGTAAATAAGCAAAATATACTAACATTTACCTCATACAAGTGATTTATACATAGGGGGTAAAGATAATGAAGATTTGTCTTCTTTTTTTCTCTCATAAAAAAAAAAAAAAAATTGTTGATAAATCAATTTCCTTTCATTTAATGTATAATAATTCGACAAGATTTTTTAGGTTTATAACAATTTTATAAGCATTTTTCAAAAATGAAACTCACCGAAACTGCAAATGTCAACAGTGTTTTAGGATGCTGTGAGCATTGCAAATTTAAAGAATCAACAGAGACGAGTTTATTTAGAAGACCTTTACATAAATAATAATTTTCTGAGTGTGAATTTGAAACAATGAAAAGGAGTAAGCAACTTGTGGTTTAAAAGACTAAATTGCTGGAAAGAAATCTCATGTGGCAGCCATGTTGTTTTTATGTTGGCAAAGTAATACGAAGCTTCGGCTGGCCACAAGATATCGGAGCAAATAAATTAGCGGTGCTGGGAAGACAAGGGAGCTCTTTCCATTCTAGTGTCATAGCCTAGATTGTAAAAGGTGAGCACTGCCATGAGGAGATATTGGAGTAGAGCAGAGTTCATTGGAGAGACAGTAAGAGTGCATCAGATTAATTTAACAACACAACTCTTGACTTCAAGAATTAAGTTGGTAAATCAATGCTTATTTGACCATAAATCAAGGTCAATTCACATGTAAATAGAAATGATTTCATTGTCTATTTGTAAAACCAACCAACAAATAAAATTTGGTTTAATCTGTGACGAGTAAACTCAGTACTGAATTAATGAGCTGTAAAGCTAGGTTAATAAAACCACTAGTTGGCGATCTGAGTCGAGGGTGACCCGTAGGCTCCTTTTTCAATAGTTACTACACCAAAGTGTAGGGGAGGGCGCTATTCCATTCCCTGGATTGCTCCATTTTAACTTTGATCTGTACTTTATAATGCTGAGTGCTAAGCAAGGTGGCATCAAGTACCATTTTTTGGGGGATTGAACTCCAGTCTCCTGGACCATTCACAAACACTCTACTCATTAGGCCACTACTCCCTGGTAAAGAATTTGATATTTTCAAGTTGGATTAATTCCTGTTAGAATTCAGTTTCAAATACGTCTGCTTGACATACAGACAAAACATAAATAAATATTGAAGAAAAACAAAATTGGCTGAACTGAAGAGACAAATTTCTGGCTGAAAAGAC
The DNA here is from genome assembly GCA_963585895.1 of Sepioteuthis lessoniana. NCBI lineage: Eukaryota > Metazoa > Mollusca > Cephalopoda > Myopsida > Loliginidae > Sepioteuthis > Sepioteuthis lessoniana. The sequence continues at coordinate 1,854,221 of OY757928.1, forward strand.
TTGAAATGTTTAAATTAATCAATTCCTGGTTGATTTCTATTGATTAGATTGTCTCACAACAAACTGTAATAGAATGATTTTGTTTTTTTTTTTAGGTTGAGGTGTAATGTTAGTCTACATTACTTAAAAATTTCGGATCATGTGTGAGATATATATCATCATGTCGGACTGGTAGCACGGATATCCCTGACCCTCTCTCGCCACTCCTCCCTATCGTTCATCGCTCTAGGTAGATCTTCAGGATAACATCCCGTATCCTCACATTGCTGAATGTATGTTCGTGCTGGTCGTCCTGCTTTTGCACAGCCATGTGTGGGGGTCCATAAGAGTACATCTCTTATGAGTTCGTCCCTGCTTCTCCAGCAGTGTCCTGCATGTCTGGTTCGTCTAACTTGAATAGTTTTCGTGATAGGGGGCAGGTGGCCGTACAGTTGGTGTCTTGTGGGGTGTTGCCGCCAGGACTTGTTCAAGATTGCACGCAGCATTCTTGTGTAATTGCAGTCTACCTTCTTCTCCAGCCGTTTTGTTAACGTCCATGTAGTGCACCCATATAGCAGTATCGATGTGACCGCTGCCTGGAAGAAACTGCGTTTCATTTTATCAGTTAGGTCTGATTTCCATATAATCGATAGCCTATTGATAGCTGTCCATGCTTTCGTTAACCTTGTTTCGATGTCCTTTTCGGTTGATTCGACGCTGCTTCCTAGGTAAGTGAATTTGTCTACTAATATATATATATATATATATATATATATATATATATATATATATATATATATATACACCACCCACTAAAGTAGCACTTGGCAATTTGATAGTTGGGATATATTGAACATGTACATTATGCAAAAATGAAAACTCACATCTCACTTTACCAGATGTATTTACTATAGATTAAATTTATTCAAAGATATTGCCATTGGTTTCAACTATGGCCTCCAGACAACTTTAGAATCTCCTGCAAGCCTTTCCAACAGTTTGCTTGTTTACATTGGTAAATGCTGCCATTATTTCTGCTTTCAGTTCATCTTTGATGTAGCACAGAGTTTTGTTGGTGCCCCATACATAATAATCCAGATGTTAACAGGAATGTAGTTGCAGAAATTTTCTCACTACCCACACTGGGTTCTCTTGCTTGGCATGGGACATAGTATTGTTGACAGACCTAGGGTCTTCCACTCTCCCAAACCAATACAGCACTAGTTCCTCTTGTCATTTGAGGTAAGTCTCCAAGTTGAGTCTGAGGTCATGTAGGAAGATGAATAAAGGAATAATGTCACCATCACTAGTGACCCCCCCCATCCCAAACACCATGATGTGAACTGGGAGTTTTTCTTCAATATGAATTTGTCTTCAGATTGTCACCCAAACACTGAAATCTTTGTATTGGAGATTCTAGTGTGAATCCTAACAGTACAACATTCAGTTTACAAATTTCTAGACGAGTAACTTGCATCATGGTACAGATTTCCTCAAGAAGTGCCCAATTGACAAGTTAGAGGAACAGTAGATCAAACCTGAAAATACCAAAGTGCATGAATGAAATTAATTTAAAATGGTGACAGTTTATCCATCATTGCATCTGAAGCAAAAACAACTTTATAGTCAAAAGTGTATTCAAGCCATTAAATTTGTTACAATACCAATCAGGTTAACTAATAGAAATTAAAATTCACAATTTTTACACTCCTAAAATTTTAGGAGTGCAATATTTTAAAACCATGAAAAGTAAATTGAATAGAAAACAGCAATCTCATGATATTGTAGATAAGATTTATCAAATAAATCAAAACCTTCATTCTCTCTAATGATTATGAATACAGAATGACACAACAAATTCAGGAAAATTTAGGAGTGGGTAAAGAAACAATTAGGGTTACATATTAGCAGACTGACTAATATGTACATGCGAGTATGACTAAATCCACCCACAATAAACTTTTGTCATTTTCTGCATATTTTCCCCTAGAATTTGAAAAAATTCCAACACTTAGTTATTGAAAAATAAATGTAAAAGGCGAGAGAGAGAGAAAAAAAAGGTGGTGGTTAGAAATTACTGACAGAACAAAGTTATTACAGTATTGGGGGAAGAAAAAAAAATCTAATGATTGCTACAAATTTTAACAAAACTTCATTGGACTTTAGATTTGGTTTTATGGCATATCAAACATTAATGCTCAATCCATTTTTATACATTAAACAGTTCTGTTTCAAACAATTCAGTTTAGCCCAAGTACATAGGGTCCTATCAATAGGTCAAATATATCTAAACTATTAGGTGCTACACCACTCAGGACCAGAGTGGACCTGGGAGCAATGGCAGTGCCTAGCACTTCTTGCTCATCTTATTTGAATATAGTTCAAACTCACTTACTTTGAGGTCATAGTCCAGCACTTTAGCCATTATACCATGAGGACATTCTGCTCACCAACTTAACAAGAGTGATGACCAATAGGAACAAATAGAGTGAAGGGAATCCATGCTGTTTGCACACCATAATGATAATGATGATAGTGAAAATCAAATTCAAATCCCATTCATTTCAGTTTAGCCTGGTTAAATGCAACATTTGATCAACAGGAACCCATCGACTGGCTGAAAACCCAAACTTACCTTTTAACTTATCCTTTATACTTTTCTTGATCTATCTCAACACCCGCCCCAGTTTGGTTGGTTTGTTTTTATAGTAGTTATATTAATAAACAATATAATGTTAAGAAATATCACTGAAAAAAATAAATAAATAAACACATTAAAATTAACAATTTAATTATAAGTTTTGGCTTGTACCATTGGATGAAGAAAATTTATATGTGGAACATGTTATACAAATAAATTGTTCAATCTAACAACTTGGGTTTCATTTTTCAGTTATATTTCTAAACTATCAAGTTGCACTGCTAGCACGGATTTGCTAGAGTCCCTTTCTCCACCCATCCCTATCATCTATCACTCCTGGCAGGTTTTCCAAATGACATCCTGTGTCTGCACAGAGCTGATATAGATAAGTTCTTGCAGGTCAGTCAATGCTGGCATGTTCATGTGTCAGGCTCCATAGAAGAACATCACTCATGAGTTCATCCTTGCTCTTCCAGCAGTGTCCTGCATGCCTTGTTCATCTTACTTGGATGGTTTTAGAGATGGGAGGTAAGTTGGTTGGTTGGTTTGGTTTTATGGCATATCAACCTTTGTAGGTTATTTAATGCCAAATCCATTTTTATGTGAATAATCTGTTCTATTTAAAACAATTCAGTTAAGCATAAGTACAGTTTGTCAAAAACATTTCTATTTCAAACTATTCAAGCAGTTATATGTAACAATTCAGTTAAGTGTAAATACAGTTTTAATGTCAAAAACAGTTCTATTTCAAATAATTCAGTTAAGCATAATCACGTAGTTTACATGTAAGTACGGTTTAATTGTCAAAAACATTTCTATTTCAGTTTACTCAAAACAATTCATTTTAGCATAAGTATGCTGTTAGTTCTATTTAACCCATAGATAGAGCCCTATCAGGTGCTACCACTCCGGGCCAAAGTGGACCTGGGAGCAATGGCAATGAAGAGGTACTCCACATTCCCCAAAGCTCCAGCACTGCTGGAACCTCACCATCAGATTGTTTAGTGTCATATCCAGGACACTCGTTGGGGGGGGATTCTTACAGCCCCAGCCAACTGGGCAAAGATGGGAGGTAAGTGGTCGTACAGCAGTTATTTTTGGCATATTGCTTCAAGGATTTGTTCAATATAACTCTCAGCATTCTTCTACAGTTCACACCTAAGCTTTTTCTCAATGTGTTTTGTCAGTATTTATAGAGTAGTATCAATACAACCGCTGCTTGGAAGAAATCTAGTTTTATTTTATTGGATAGATCAGAATTGCATATAATCAGTAGCCTATAAATAGCAGTTCACACCTTTGATAAGCACATAATATTGCTTTATTAATTTCAAAGAACTGCCATTTAGAGTGGAGATGGCTCCTTACTGAAGCAGATAGGAGGCATTAGCCTCCATGTGAATATAAAAATAGAGTACATGTGTTTTAAATAAGGAGGAGCCATCTAGTAGTATTAATATGCTCTTTATTTTAATATTGGCATTCTGACTTGCTTTTATTTTAATGGTGTCAAAAAAGAAACTTGGAAAAAAAAAAAAAAGTCAGAATAAATAATGGCCCAGATTGCTTAATCTAAAAATAAGAGCCATAACAAAATTTTAGGAATAAAAAAAATGTTCATTAAATTCATATGCAACAAAGTATATCAAATGTGTACATTATTTTGACCACATAATGAATGCCAGGCTCAAAAGTAGAAACTGGTCAGCCGAGCTTAAAAAGTTGCCTCCCTTAACAGATAACCATAAATATAGGCAATGTCATTGGAAGTTAAATTTTAAAAAAACCAACACACACGTTGATAAACTAATCTCACAAATTCACAACCCAAAAATCTTTAACCCTTTGAATCAGTGTGACTGGTATTTGGACCACTGAAGTACATAAATCTGGATGACCAGAGAGTGAGCCAGGGATTTACATTGTAATTACCAATAAAATGTTGCAATTTTATATATAATCTTATTTTTAATATATTTTGAATTGTCAATAGAATGTAACCTGTAATATAACAAGTCTGTAAAAGTAGTTAAAAGATGACATTTTATATCTTTCAGCTATTTTTCATGCCAGGAGTCCAGGGTAGAGAAGTATATTTTCATGGAAGGCTCAGCATTCTATTCTCCTTAGTCACTACATGCCTTGGTTTTTATTCAAACAAGACATGGATCTTCACTTATGACATCTATTAGATTCAATACCAAAGAGATGACTAAAGTAAGTATAACCTATAATATTTAAAGTTATATATACTGAAACCAGTAATTAGCTAAAAACATACAATTAAAGCAAATTAGTAGCATCATGTTATTTGATAAAAAATTAAGTTAGAAATCATTTAAGTTTTGGTAAGAAAAATGTAAAGGTGAGTTATAAGAATTGCTGAAAATGTTTTCATTTGATTTTATGAAATGAATAAATAAAACTCCTGCTTACCTTACAAGTCATTTTAAGAAAGAACTTATGATTTGTAAAGTAGATTTTCTATTTCAACCAGATTACTTCAGAAATTTGGTGTGAAAACAAAGTTAATTTCATACTGGATTTCATGAACAACTTAAATACATTAAATAAGACATGCCCCAACTGTTTTTGCTTGAGAGCTACTTTAAACAATTGAATATGTTTATTATATTCACTACTTAGCTCTCATCAAAGGATAACATCTTTTTTTGAATGATGTGTGATCTATCAGTCAACATATTGGGCTGCCCCACATTAAATGTTTCAAATCCCAAGATAAAGCTCTGTTATTTCAAATTATTAAGACTAGTATCCTCATCCTAATTTTAGCCAGTGCACTTTTTGTTAAGTCTTGAATACGTACTGCTGGTTGTAGAAGATGACACATTGTCATTTTTATTCTTCAAATAACCCAAGTCCTTTAAACTGGTATCACATCCATATCCTGTGTCTTAGCTGAAAAAAAATTTTCAAGTAGTTTGCTAGATAACATAATATAGCAATTTTTCCTAATAGGACTAGCTAATTTGCATATTTTACTTTAAAAAAAATATCAAATCTATGAGGTAGGGAGAAGTGATAGATTCATGCCTTTCTCAAAAGGTATTAATTCAAAATGAAACAAACTGCCTCATCTAGAATTTGTACTTGGATCACCGATTCCAATTCTTACAACAAGAACCATTATGCTAAGAGTACCTCATTCTAATCAACATGTAACATCAGGCCACGTTTTTTGGAAAATGTTTAAAAAGGCAGAAATTTTAAGCTATTAACTCATATTTGTTTAATTGGGAAAGTTGTCAAGGATAAAAATGCAATGATGTACAGCGTTGAAGTAAATATTACAATAACAAAAAGAAAAAAAAAAAAACAACTTGAAAATAACCTAACTTATTTAATATTTCTTTATGGGCCATTTACTGCCAAGATATTTGAGAAATGCTTTCATTATATGTTCATATTTACATTTTTGTAGACTTGTTAAAGGGGGGGGGGGGTTGTCCTATCAAATAGAAATTATTTCTAAACTGATCCATAGATGAAACCCTAAACAAGTACTACCTCTCCAGAGTAGAGTGAACATGGAAGTCATGTCAATGAAGGAGTACTCTACACTCCCAAAACCTGGAGCCTCACCATCAGATGCAGTTTACTTTATACCCAGCACCCCCCAGCTTTTTTTTTTTTTTTTTTTTTTAAAGAGAGGAACTCTTACCCCACAGCTGAGAATAAAGTGGGAGTATTCTAAACACTCACTGACTGATAATTTACTGCCAGACAAATAAGACTGGTTTTACATAAATATATAAGAGTGAAAGGTATACTGTGAGTGATTCCATAAAATGCTGTGTTTCGGGAAGAGGGAATTCTTCTCCCTCCCCAATATCTAACGATCACTAAACAGAACACTTTCAGTAATAATTCATATTTAAAAAACACATCATACATATTGTTCCAGAAAATAAATCATTTTTAATCATCTGACTTACAAAAAATGTATTTTCCAACCTACAAAATATTTCAAGACAGTATTTTAATTAATTATAGGGGTAGAAAAGGAAAAGTTGCAGCAGGTCAACATATTCAACAGCCAATACCAATATTTCAATATTTTGGATAGCAACGTGGAGCAAAGTTTTCTAAATTAGTTTTTTTTTTATTCTATTTGTTGTAGCACATCAATAGTATTCATTACCTGCAGAGAAAAAAAATATCTATTCTCCCTACTCTGTATTCACAAATGGCTGAATGAAAAGCATCCAGTTTCAAAAACCACCTGTTAAATGATATAATGCAAGTTAAATAACAGGTTAATTAAAAAAAGATAATATATAAAGAATATGAGAATAGAAATACATTGTAAGGTCAAAACATATGACAGCAGGCATGAACTTCCCTTCCCCTCTTCACATACAAAAATAATTCAAAATTAGAAATCTGAAGTTGAGGTATCAGAATTATGGCATGTCAACTCTTCATGGATTCAATGCCCAAGTCAGTTTTTTTTTTCTAAGCAATTATATGGTTTCATTTAATTATTCTTATCTAATACTAATTATTTTCAAGCCTTTATATGGCTTTGAGTAATTATTCCTATCAAGTACAAATAATTTGTATATAATCATATGGTTTTGAGTATTTGCAATATGAATATTTTAAGAGTATTCATGTAATTCAAAATCATTTTAGTTATTTCATACAAATGTATTTGACCCAGAGATGGGACACTAAAAAGGTACTACCAATTGAGGTCAAAGTGAGCCCGAGAGTAATGGCAATGAAGGGATGACTCAACAATCCCTACAGCTCCAGAATTAGAGACCCACCATCAAATCCAGTTTAGTGTTATACCCAGGGGATAAAGAGGTATTAGGTAGATTAACATTTACCCAAATCCTATAGACAAGAGCTTTTATAATACTGTAATATTAACTGCTTGAGCCTAAATTTACCCTCAGCTATTTAAGTGTATCCTCCACTATGGTGTGAGAAAAAAATAAATAAATAAATAAATAAATAAAAGTACCACCAGTATACACGTGTAACAATTACAAAAGGTTAAATACAAATGGGGAAGGGTTCATGCATGCCATCAAATAAGGTAGTTAAAGTAAACTGTCATTACATTTTTTGTTTACATATAAATAACAAATTTGCATATTAGTATATTAGAAAAAGTGATTATTAAGAGGTAAAGAAAAAAAAAAAAAAAAAAAAGGAAATTCTTTGTCAAACTTACAAAATATTTCTGTTCTTGGGCCCAAGACCACAGCTTAAATAATTCCAAGAAAATAACCAGAAATGAGATACAAAATTTGCCATTGATAAATTCAATGTTCATAGAGAGAAAGAAAAAGCCTACAAATTCTAACCATCAGTTTGATGTTTATCATAAAACCAATATTAGATAAAGTGAAAAAAAAAAAAAAAAAAAAAAAAAAAAAAAAATTACAATCATCATCCTTTCACCTCCTACTGAAGTTTTGTGCTGACTGTGATACAATAGAGGATCACCCCAGCAACATAGCTCTGCTACCCTGTCCAGTTAGTAGGCAGCTGACTCATTCCAGACATCATGAGACTTGATTGAGAGAGGCAACAACTAAGGAGTGATGGAGGAAATCATGAGAGAGTGATTGTTATCATTGCATATGCAGAAATGTGGTTAAAGCTGCGATCTGGTAGCCAAGAGGTCTCAGGTTCATATTTTTGGGACCAGGCTTATTAAAGTATAAAAGAAAAAAAAAAATTAACCTAGACTGAAATGACATTCCCAAGCATTTAGTTTGTTTTGTTTTTTTATCTAATAAAAACCTATATTATAATGATCCAATTTATGTATGTGTGTTACCGAAACAAAGTAAAATTTTAAAATTTATGGATTTTAATGCAATTGCACTAACGTCGAGATTAAAACAATTTTCAAGCCAATGTGTAACAATATAAGAAGAGGGAGATTTTAATCTTTTCATTATAATTTCTCAAGGAAAATAATAAATGCTAATTAGAGAATTTATTTCTTATTTAAGTATTTGCATTGTACAAATATAACTTTTTTCTATAATCAACTCTTATCAATTTTTTTTCCCTCTTAGTGCAAAAATCAAATAGTAATGTAATCACAACTGAATTTGTATTTAGACAAATAAAAATGACCACTCACCAAAAAAATGGTTCATGATATCAAAAGAAAAAAAATCTAAAGAATTTAAAGAATATTACTAAAAAAGTTAGCGACCGTAGTCAAGGGTGACCCCCAAGTCTCTTTTCAATAGCTACTACACCAAGGTGTAGGGGAGGGCCCTACTCTTTTCCCTGTATTGCTCCACTTCACCCTTGATCTGTACCTTATAATGTTTATTGTTAAGCAAGGAGGCATCAAGTACCATTTTTTGAGTCTTTGGTATGACTCAACCTGGGATTGAACCCAGGTCTCCCAGGCTATTGGCAAATACTAACCATTATGCCAATGTCCGGTTATATAAATTAATTAAATCAATTGATAAAACTAAGACCTTATTTTCAAAATAGAGATTACAAAGGATTATTGCTTAGTCATAACTAACAATTTGGACAAAAACAAAAATATTTAAAGTCAATAAATCTCATACAATTTCTCACAAACAAACATAAGATGTAATTGTCTTTCATTGGAATCATTTTGAGATGAGGCTTCTTAATCTGAGAATTAATTTTTTATTTATTGCGGACTTTTTGTCCTCATCTTAGTAGTTTTTGTTTAGCGAAGAAGAAACAACAGAAAAACTACTAAGATGAGGACAAAAAGTCCGCAATAAATAAAAAATTAATTCTCAAACATAAGATGTGTTCTGGTAGAAAGTCACTCATCATTCAGCTCTTCCCCTCCCACTCACCCATCATTTGCCACATCATCATATGGCTAAGCTGTGGCAGTAATTACTTGTGTACAAGATGCAGTTTTTCCTTATTTTTTTTGTAAGGGTTGCATATCATACACAAGAATTATATAACTTTCTTCCAGCCATGTGCCTCACCCTATTCAAGACAGAATGACCAAAAGATATCTACATTCCAAATTAATATGCTTTATACCATTACAGAGAATAACAATATGAGGTATTCACTGGTACGAAAAACTTATCTAGAGTATGCATTTTTTTTTTTTTTTTTTTTATATTATTTATTAAAAGAAAATTTAATTTTCCTTTCATAACATAAAAAAAGACTGACATTGTAAGAAATTCAAAAGTCAATTTAAAAAGGTCAGTAGACTGAACTTTCAAATTGTCAAAACAAAAATTAAGCAGACTTGGAGTTTTGACATCTCTTGCCCATCTGTTGGAATAAAAGGTCAAATCTTTGGATAGATTAATCAGGTCGTTGATTTTTGTTTTGGTTAATGTGAAAAGTCATACTCCCCCACCCACGTAAAGTGTGGATTGAGACCCTAAATTAACCAACCCCCTATATTGTGGTGTGATTGGATGACCAATTAAAATCTGATATGTGGAAGGGATATTCTTCCCACAAACAGATCAACCCATTTTATTGGCTGACCAGTCAAAAAGTAGTAAAAGTATACAAAATGATCTGTGATTGGTTAGTCAATCAGGAATGTTTGTTCCCAAGGGAATCCTCTATAAAAGTAGATGCTTTTAAGGTTAGAGGAGAGAAAAGATTCAATGTCCATACCAAAGACAAGAGAATAAGAAAAAGCTCTCCAAGAACTAATGCCTAAACAGCAAAAGCCTTACTCTTCGAAAAATTAAGATAGAAAGACTGCACCAGCCAAATACCTCAATTGTCTGTCTCTCAAATACAACAAAAGTAATTTCCATATATATTGTTACACCAATGTTTACATAAATAGTTGTAAATGGAGAGTTTTCCTTGTCTGAGTTGCCAAAACCCAGGCAAATTGTTCCAAAGAACCACTCTGGATGTCAGAAGAAGTTCTGGATTGATCGTTTCATCACCCATCTGAGAATCTTTTAAACACAACGTAGGCACAGAGAGAGTTGATAAACCAACTAGCCAGAAACGCATGTTGTAGTCACAGAACTAATGCTGCAATCAAGTACCGTGACTAGCATAGGACCACACAGTGAAATTACCAGTAGAATGTGAGTTTGTTTATAATTTTTATTTCTGCAAATGTGAACTTATTTTCACAGTAAACATACCCATGCATTTGTCCTCAATATAAATTTGGTGTTTCCAAACCAAATAACCTATATAAATATCTATTTTTAGTCTGTATGACCCAACAAAAGTTGAACAAATGTTAAATGTATGTCCAACTTAGCTGAATTTCATAGAAACCAAATCGAATTTTGGATTTTGTTTAAAGTATATCCACCATCATGGGATATTCAGTGCCAAAGCCATTCTAGTAGAAAAACAGCAGTGATACTATTTAACCTGGGAGACAAGGGAGTTCTTACCTTTCCCAAAAGTAAGAGTCCGAAAGGGAACATAATAGGTTGACTGGAGTTCAAACTTGCTATGATGTTAGGATGTTCGCCACTATGCTATAGAGATTCACCCCCTCATAAATTAGGAGTGCATGTTATACGCAAATAATCATGGTATATAATGCAACCTCATAATAACTGCCAAAGTATTTCAAAACAAGTACAAAAAATCTATTCAACCCCTTATGATCGATAATTATTGAATTCACTTAATATTTATGACGAATTTACCATCCTCAACTCATGTCCCACCCAGAATACAAGGCCCTGGGGTTTGAAGCCAGAGTTTTTTTCTAATATTTAGAATTATAAACAATGATTTTCAGAGACAATTTTGTATCTGATTATGTGAATCACACAGAGACACACACACAAAAAAAAAAAAATACATACATACACATATATATATATATATATGTTTTCAATGTTAGAAGCTGTTAATTCATCCACAAATGTAGGTTTCCATTAAATTTAACAGCAGCTGGTTCTAAAAACTGCATAAATAATATTCAATAATTGTCCAGCAGTTTATTTAGCAATCATGAGAAGCATTTAATATTCTTCCAAATGATTAAATCATTACCCTGCAACATCTTGATTATAATATTATGAATAATTATATAAATAAAAGATCAGATGTTTTTATTAAGTTAGCAAAATATTTTGGTAACAAAAATAGAATAAAAGGTTTTGTCTTCCACCAATTTCAGTGTTCTAAAAACCCTTAAAAGAAACAAGACAGAGTGGAGGCGTGCTTAGTGTAATAATTGTTGTTGTAGGAAATGGAATATGTAAATTGGGTTCAAATCCTGGACAAAAATGTTTACATTTCATTTCTTATAAATACCCTTACATGTGTGGTCATCAGGGCTGGATGGCACAGGATTTGCAGTTGTTTTTATGCTTTTTATACTTGATAGTGACCCTATTGGTATTTTCAAAAGGAGGAAACATTGAGGGATGTCAGGTGCCATAGTTCTTGGTTAGGGTGGACCATCTGATGGTCAAAGTGACAGGCATCAAATGATTTTTTCAAGCAGTCCTTGAATGTTTTTTTTAGCCCCACTGTCACAATGGCCAGAAGAGAGGTTACCACACAGTTATCCTGGGCAGGTGATAATTCCTCATCTTGGAGATATGTCCAGCCCAGTGTAGCTGGGACTTCAGTAGCATAGCCCCAAAGCTGGCGATCTGTTTTTTTTTAAGGACTTCAATATTAGTGAAGTCACTCCACTGAATGTCAAGGATGATGTGGAAGCAGTGCTGGTGGTTCAAGGCATCATAAGGTATTGCCAATAAGAGACCCATAACTAAGCTATATAGGAGGATGGCAAGGACGATGACTCTATACAAACTGATTTTTGTGCCCTTCAGGTGTTTATTGTATCACATGTTTATATAGTCTACCAAATGCATTGCACACATTTGCCAACCTGGTATCAACTTCTATGTCAATCTTGGCACCTGAGGTGGGTGAACTGATAGACCACCTTCAACTCAGTTACACCAACAATAGTGAGAGAAGGGCAATACTCTTCCTAAGGTGCAGGCTGATAACCTCTGTCTTCTTTATAGCACAAAGAGCTAGGCAGCCACTATGAAGCAGGAAATGATGCATGGTAAAGCTTTTTCTCAATGGGAAACAAGGGCAGCATCGATAGCAAAGCTGAGGTCTTAGATTAGTTGCTCTATGTTCTTTGTGTGGGCCAGTAATTGTCAATTATACAGCCTGCATCAAGTCAGTATATAGACTGCATCCCCACCATCAAAATCTTTCATGGCCTGTTTGAGCATCATGCTGAAGATAGTAAGAAGAATCAGTGCTAGGACCCTGCTTCACATCATTGGTGAATGGGAAGGGCTCAGAGAAGTCACTGTTGCATTTGACTTGGCCAGATTGTTTTTTGTGCAGATAATAATTATGTTCAAAAAGAGGATATGTAGAGTCATTCCATTATCAGCTACATTCCTCTTCTGTTCACCGTCTCAAATGCTTTCATTAGATCAACAAACATTATATACAGGTTTCATTTTTCTCCTAGCACTTCTCTTGGAGCTGCTGAAGAATAAACATCCTGTCTCCTGTGCTCCTGGTGACTCTGAAGCCAAGCTGGATGTCCAGAAGGTGTTCTTTAGTGATAGTCAGTATTAATCTGTTCAGCGGAATCCTTGCAATGATCTTTCATGCAATGGAGAGCAGAGAATCCCTCAATAATCAGAGCAGTCAGTTTTGTCCCCTTTTTTCTTATACAAAGATAAGCATGACTACATTGCAGAGATCTTGCCCTGCTCCCAGCAATAAACAAAGAGCTTGTGGAGTTTTGTATGCAATGCTGGGCAGCTATGTTTCCAAATTTTTAGTGAGATTCTATTGACTGCTTTCTTCTACTTTCAGCTGCTCTAAGGCTTTTGGTAGTCTTTTCAATAGTGGGCAATTCATCCTGTTCCATTTTTACTAGTGTGTATAGAATACAGAAAATTTCTGATTCCTAGTTAGTGCTAAAGAGTTCCTGAAAATGCTCTGACCAACAGCTTAGGACAGACACCTGCCTAGAAGGAGCAACTGACCAATTGGACTGAACATAGGACACTAGCAAGCTCGACTAGCAAACCTTCACAAGTGAGTTCGAGTCTCATTGGGTGCCCCTTTCATATGGCCTTGTGCCACATCTAAGCAAAAAGCTTAGTAAATTTCCACTGGACTTGATATGTGGGCCGTTAAGGTTTTAAAAATAATACCCTGGTGTCTACATACAGTTATGTTCTTTCAGCATTGTTGGTCCACCACTCATTCTTTATTTCTTAAAGATTGCATTGGAGGTCATAGCTTATGAAACAGAACATGCCTTTCTTTTCAGGAAAAGTGGACTGATCTCTTCACCAGCAGTTCTTGAATTTCTTCATAGTTTTTATCAAACCAGTCTTTGTTCTTTGAGAACTAAAGTACTTCCACAGATGTCTGTGGAATTACAGTCTTGAGTCCCCCACCCCACCCTTAAGTATTTCAGGAGAGGACTCTGTGGTGATGCTTTTATCTAGAAGCCTCAATAGAAATACTGTTTGGAAGTTTGCTTTCACTTCATCTGATTGAAAACTACCAACCTTGAATTTTTTTCTGAGGGCTCCTCCTTTTTTGGTTTGAATTTAAAGCAGAGCCTGACTTGGCAGCAAATGCAGTGATGGTTGATACGACATTCTGCACTGGGCATCACTCTGGTATGCATGATGTCTTTTGGATCTTGCTGGCACATTATAACAATCAATTAGGTGCCAATGTTTGGACCGTGGAGGCATCCAGGTTGTTTTCCAATTGTTTTTCTGCAGAAAGATGATGTTCATGATGAAGAATTGATTCTCTAATAGCAAGCACTCATTTTCATTATATACAAGTCAAAGTAGTTAAAACTGGAATCAAAACAGCAACTTTGGTCATTATCATTAAAGAATGTTAATTTTCAAATAGAAAAAAAAATACAAGCCACAGATTTTTGGTTGATAATTTTTTTTAGATGAAAGATAAGTTAATTTTTTTTAAATAACTAAGAAAAATAGTCAAAGATATGAATGTAGCTTATCATTACATAGGGTCAACAAGTTTGACACTTGGATCAATTTGGAAGTGAAATTAGTGTAATGGTTAAAATAAAAAATGAAATTGGCCATCCAAGTTCAATCCTAGACAAAGTGGTTTGCATTTCACTTTACTAATACCTTTGGAAAAGGCATGAATTAATCTCTTCTGCCAACTATGGGTAAATATTAAGGCAGACTGGGTTCTTTAACCTTAATAGGCAACTAGTCTAGGAGAAGGAAAAGGCTGAATTCAAACCAACTTTACTCTGCTTAAAAATAATTGACATCGTGTCATATCCTGCCATGATGGAGGGGTTGAGTAAATACACGCTTTGATAAATTTCATAATGCTATGAGTTCTAGCTACACCATATGCCCTAAGACCTTAGGTTACAAAAAGCTAACCTTAGTAAATACTGTAATCACCTATATTTTTTTTCTTTACGTTTGCAAGCACATCTTATAATTTTGCTGTTGAGAGTTTAATTCTTAGATAAAATTTTTTTTATATTCTTAATTAAAGGCAGTGAAAGCTGTATACAAAGCATTTTCTATCCAAATCTAGAATCTTTTAAACAGTCAACAGTTTCAAATTGTATCTTGCTTATTGTCACCAACTATGCACAAGTTGATGTCTACAAGAAAAAGATAAACACTAAAAAGTAGTGTCCTGAAAAATATCCTGGGGTGTAAGCAAATAACATTTATGACCTTGTAATACACACAAAATTTTTTGTTAGCCCAATGAGACCAAAGTAAATATTTTAAAATGAATAGGTCTGTCAATGAATTTAAATGTGTCACTTAAGGTTTTTATTTCATATAAAAATGCTCCACATGTGTTTCAGACTTTGTGGTCTTCTCCAGGAGACAAATATGTAGGATTGCCACAACCCTTGAGCTTTTACAAATTTAAAAAAAAAAAAAAGTTCAAAAACGCACGTGGAATATAATTATGAAATAAAAAACTAAATATCAAATTCAAATTCATTTGCATACCAATTTATTTTAATGGATATATAACACACACACACACACACACACACACACACACACACACACACACACACACACACACTTTTAGAAAAAATATCTAAAGATATAGTATATATTGATTCAATGGCTGCTGGTAATCAATCTTTATCTAAAATAATATGATACTTAAAACATGTGGAGTGAATTTGGGAAAAGACTAAATTACCAGCAGTGATTTTGTATACACTGCAACTTCTAACTTTAGTCTTTTCAAATTTGCTCCATTTTTTTTTTTTTTTTTTTTTTTTAAAAGAAGTGTCATTATTTCATTGTTTGAGTTTTATGGCCTATAAACTTTTATAGGTTATTTAATGCCAAATCTATTTTTATACAAATAGTTCTATTTCAAACAATTCAGTTTAGCATAAGTATACAATTTAATTGTGAAAAATATTTCTATTCCAAGCTATTCAGTTTAGTCAAACAGTTATAATTTAAACAAGTCAGTTTAGCATACAAAAACAATTCCATTTCAGACAATTAAGTTTAGCATAAGTATGCAGTTTAAATGTCAAAACGGTCCTATTTCAAGCAATTTAGTTTAATGTATGCAGTTCAGTTCTATTTGATCCATAGATAGGACCTTATCAGGTGCTACCACTCCAAGCCAGAGCGGACCTGGGAGCAGTGGCAATGAAGAGGTACTCTGCATTGCCCAAAGCTCCAGCAGTACTGGAACCTCACCATTAGATTATTTAGTGACATATCCTGGACACTCATTTGGTGGGGGGGTTTTAACCCTCTGCAGAGAAGCAGTCAGTGTATTCTACAGCCCCCCACTATCAACCAACTAGGCAAGTGATTATCTTAGAAAGATTACTACTATCAACACAACCATTTATACTGCTAATGATACACGTCACAATAACATCTTTACTTTTACAGACTATATTTTGGGTGAAGATACATTGATTAGTAATTTAGACGTCATTTAGTATCTGGGTAAAACAAGTTGGGATGAATAGGTTTCCAGGGAATTCTGAACAACTAAAAAAAGGCAATAATGATGAGAGAAAGAATGAAGTTTGAGAAACAATGAACTAAATGTATTTTATTGATGGAATAAATAGCATGTAGATTCCATTGCTTTAATTCATTCTTTTCAACAAATCTCTCATAAATATTAATACTGAACTTCTGTAATAATATGAATAATAGCAAAAATTCTCTCATGATTTATAAAAGCAGTTCACAAAGACTGAACTTTAAAAATTATAAAAAGTAAGGAAACAGACTATAAGGAGAGAGAAAGAAAAATTACCGCTTTGTATGACAAAGCCAAAGAACAAAAAAAAAAAAGAAAAAAAAAGAAAAAAAAAAAAGCAATACCGAGTTAATGGCACAGAAAAGAATTGAACAGTCTTTAGTTGGTGTTGGTATTTAAAAAATACGAATCCCCTTTCTTAACATGTTTTCTCATAGGCATATAAAGGATTCTTCTCTATAACTGGTACGATATAATCCAGTGTTATCATTCTGAAGCAACCAAGATGGATCTGAACAAATTTAAGGGGGAGGGGATCGATAATTTGACTAGAGAAATCACCAGGATACTGTGCTGGGTCTATTAGGGTAGCTCTAAGGCAGGGTTACTTGGCAGTGTGCATTGTTGTATAATAGACATCTCAAAGAGAAAGGTAGTCAGAAAAATTGAGATGAAGATAGTTGGTTGGTATTTCATGACCTATCAACCTTTGGCTTGGTTTGGTTTTATGGCATATCAACCTTTGTAGGTTATTTAACGCCAAATCCATTTTTATGTAAATAATCTGTTCTATTGAAAACAGTTCAGTTTAGCATAAGTACACAGTTTAATTGTCAAAATCATTTCCATTTCAAACTATTTAAGCAGTTATATGTAATAACTCAGTTAAGTGTAAATACAGTTTTAATGTTGAAAAACAGTTCTATTTGAAATAATTCAGTTAAGCATAAGCACGCAGTTTAAGTGCAAGTACGGTTTAATTGTCAAAAACGTTTCTATTTCAAGCTATTCAGTTTACTCAATTCATTTTAGCATAAGTATGCTGTTAGTTCTATTTAACCCATAGATAGGGCCCTATCAGGTGCTACCACTCCAGGCCAGAGTGGACCTGGGAGCAATGGCAATGAAGGGGTACTCCGCATTCCCCAAAGCTCCAGCACTGCTGGAACCTAACCATCAGATTCTTTAGTGTCATATCCAGGACACTCGTTAGGGGAGGGGTCTTACCCCTCTGCAGAGGTGCAGTCAGTGTATTTTACAGCCCCAGCTGACTGGGCAATACACAGATTTAAATGTCAGACAGTTTTATTTCAGATAATTCAGTTCAGCATAAGTACACAGTTTAGATGTCAAAAATAGTTCTATTTCGAGCAATTCAGTTCAGCACTAGTACACAGTTCCAATGTCAAAACAGTTTTATTTTAAACAATTCAGTTTAGCATAAATACATAGTTTAAATGCAAAAAATCAGTATAGTGAAAGAAGCACGGTTTAGTTCTATTTAACCCATAGATAGGACCCTTATCAGGTGCTACCACTCCGGGCCAGAGTGGACCTGGGAGCGATGGCAATGAAGGGGTACTCCACATTCCCCAAAGCTCCAGCATTGCTGGAACCTCACTATCAGATTGCTTAGTGTCATATCCAGGACACTCATTGGGGGGGGGGGTCTTACCCCTCTGCAGAGAAGCAGTCGGTGTATTCTACAGCCCCAGCCGACTGGGTACAATCAACCTTTGTAGGGAGTAGGTATAATGGCTCAAGTGCTGGAGTATAGCCTTGAAGTAAGCAAATTCAAATTCTAGTCGTGCAATTACATTCACATTTGGACCAATATCCTTGGGGAAATTATGATTCCTCATATCCCCCTAGTCACTGTGGCTGTTCTAAAGGATGGCTTTAACATTAAATAACCCACAAAGGTTAACATGCCATTAAACAAAGAAACCAAACCATCAACTTCTATGGATTATCCTGATTTTATATACAATTTGTAAGCAAATAGTTTGCAGTTAATTTATTTTTAAATGTGTTGTTAAAGTTCATTTGTTTACAGTCAAATCATTTCAAGTATTCCAATTTAATACTAAAAATTCTATTTAATATCAATCATTTGTTTGCACCCAGTAAAATGGTTCAAGTATTTCAATTTAACATAATTTTATTTATCAAGTATTCCTATATAAGTAATTTGCATACAGCTGTATGGTTTCAAGTAACTATTAATGATTCTTAGTTAATAACTGAATACTTCTATTTGACCCATAGATGAGACCCTAGTAGGTACTACTAATCTGGGTCAGAGTGGACATGGGAGCGTAATTGTAATAAAAGAGTTTTCCATATTACCCAAATCTCAATGACTGGAGCCTCCTTACTATCAGATTCAGTTTAATGTCATAGCCAGGACAATTGAAATGATGAGGGTTTTCCATTTTAGGAAATGAAGAGACATGTAATAATAAAATCAAAAATCCCACAAACAAAAAATTTCTGATGTTACCTTTCAAAGAGCAATAAGAAGGATATTAAAATACCTGGAATGGTTTTGCTATTTAGGAATTCAAAGTCATCTATAAACCATTGCCCCCACTCCCACCTGCAGTGAGGGTGGGGGAGGGAAGCAGTTTTTCTTAGCACCAAAATTTACATCAGGACTTGTTGCTGTCAGGGTAACTAACTGACATTTCAAAAAGCCCTAAATCTCAAGTCTGACCACTTCTCACCTCCAAAACATGAGTTTGTACAATTGACCTTTTGTTGTCACATAGGCAAGTACCAGGGGTCACTGGTAGGGTAAGGTGACCATGGCATTATATTGTCTCTTTTACACGAGACGGGTAAAAATGGTTCAAGGATCAGAGAATGATCTGCATAAAGGAATAACAAGGGTATCTTATATTCATTCTTCAAGGCATCTTCAGGGTTCAAGAAGACAGAACACTTATCATAAGAAATGGAATTAGCAATCTAAGATTAAATCCAGGACAGAACTGTTTGGGTTTCATTTTGCAGAAATGCCCTTGAAAAAGGTATGAATCCATTTCTTCTTCTCACCAGCTATGGGTAAATAGTAGGGCAGGCTGTTCTTTAGCTTTGGTTAGGCAACCAGCCGAGAAGAGGAATCAAATTGAAATCAATTTACTCCACTTAAAAAAAATGACAGTGTCACATCCTACCAGTGGTGAAGTGGTTACTTCAATACTCTTGCTTACCCTTGAGATACTGTGTAGATAAGATTTAACATCCAGATAGTTTCCTCATTCAGTCAGAGCTGGGATTATTTACTACTAATGGTTGGTACTATAAACCCATTAATAGTTTTACTAGGATAGCAAGAGAGAAAATGGCCACTTAAGAATAACTGCTTAGTTTAAAGATACTATAAATGATCTTATATGGCACCAATATATCCATCTCAGATCAATGGGGACAACTAAGCAACTTATGATGAATCAACAAGTTACTTCGTTTGCAATCTTTTACTGAATTCAAAATAATTGCAGAGATCAATTCCATCCATACAGATTACCAATAAAATAGAAAAAAGTGTAAACTCCAGACCCCGGTTATACGGAAGAAAAGCAGATATTTGTATCGTATCTATTACTATGAATATAACAGGTTTTTGCAGTTACTGCTTGGTTAAGCTCGGTAGTTAGAACAGAGTTTTGTAAGTCCAAGTGCTCATCCTCATCAAAGCATGAGAGTGATAATATATTGTCAACTTATGGGATAAAAGAACAAGGAAAATAGCTTCATACTTTTCCTCAAGGGCATTAATTTAAAAAAATAAAAAATAAAAATAAAAAAAAAAAAAAAAAATGTGAGCAAGTTCAACTAATATTTGAACAATTTGCCAACATCAATATATAAATAGCATCTAACAAGCCAAGTTAGGAAATGATGTTCATTATAGATTTACTTTTTTTGTGTAGTGGATAACAGTCTTTTTGGACACAGTTATATATCAAGTATTCCAATACAAATGATTTACAGTTATATGGCATCAAGTATTTCTATCAAATACAAATAATTGTTTAACAGATTAATTTAACCCATAGATGGAACCCTAACAAATACCACAACTCTGGGTCAGAGTGGACCTGGGAGTAATGGCAATGAAGTGGGTGACTCCACAGTATCCAGATCTCCAGAATTAGAGCCTCACCACCAGATACAATTTAATGCTATACACAAGACACCCTTTGAAGTGGGTGGGGATCATACTCCCTGTTTGGAATACTTTCAGCTTATTCTAAGACCCCCATCGGCAGAGCAGAAATATTTATAAGTTGTCTAAGAAAAATTGTTTTGTGCCAATCTTCCAAGTGGAGTCTATACCAACATTCAAAATTATTTTTTGCTCAGGTTCAAGTATGAACCAGTGGCAAACATGCAATTATCTCATTATCATCATTCATAGCTTCAACTTATCAGTTTTAAAACTGAACTACTCTCCCACTAACTAGAAATAAAGAAGCAGCTTCAAACAAGGCCTGAACTCATATCCTATATCCCAAGAGCTCATTTTTCCTGGATAACAGATCAATGTATTCAGCCACAAATGCCTATAGCTAGAAAAGGCAAAAATCTAGTCAGATTGCAATCACCCATCAGTTGAAATTTTTATCCCAATTTGTTCCTATTATTTGATAATTCTAACAATATGGTTCTAACTTATGGTTCTGCGATGAAGCACTTACCATAATTAATTGTGTATAAGATACACAAGATTTCCAGATTTTTTAGCCCAAAAATGAAGGTTGTGTATAATACACGAGAACTGTATAATTAACTTTTCTCCAACCACATACCTCACCATATTTGGTTGGTTGGGTTTTATGGCATATCAAAACTTGTGGGTTATTTAAAGCAAAATCCTGTTTATACATACATACATATACAAGTTGGCCAACCATAGTTGAGAGTTGGCCAAAGGCTCCCTTTCCAATAGCTACTACACTAAGGAATAGTGGGAGGGCACTACTCCTTTCCTTTGATTTCTTCACCTACCCTTGATCCATGTCTTATAATGCTGAGGGTTAAGCAAGGAGGCATCAAGAACCATTTTTTGAGTCTTTGTTAGGACTCAACCTGGGAACCCCAGTCAATCAGTTCATTGGTAAACACTAGCCATTATACCAAGGGGAATATGAATTAAATATGATTTGTAAGTGAATAGTTTGTAGGTAATTTTATTTTTAAATGAATTAGAGCTAATTTGGTTTTGTTGGGTTTATGGCATATCAACCATTGCGATTATTTAATGCCAAATCGTTTTTATACACATACATAGAATATATGATTTGTAAACATTTTCTTGATAACATTTTTAAACAAGCCTGAGCTCATTTAATGGTTTCAAGTATTGCTATGTAACACTGACAATCTAGCATCACTCATTTGTTTGCACACACATGTAGATATACATACGAATAGTTTGTACAAAACTAATTTGATTGCATACTAGTACTGCTATTGTTTCTACACAGCTAAATGTTTCAATTATTGCTATCTAACATTTAAAATTCTATTCAATATTAATCATTTGTTTGTAGACAGTGAAGTGATTACAAATACTGATATTTAACAATAATTAGTTTACTGAACACTATTCATTTGCACACAGGCAAATGGTTTCAAGTATTGCTATGTATCACTAACAATTCAATTAAAACATTGGTCATTTATTTAAACACAGGTAAATGATCAAACAGTTCCATTTCAAACAATTCAATTTAGTGTAAATCATTTGTTTGCACACAGTGCATATGTAAAACAGTTCTATATGACTCATAGATAGGACCCTATCAGGTACTACCACTCTGGGTCAGAGTAGACCTGAGAGCAATGGCAATGAAGGAGTATTCCACATTCCCCAAAGCTTCAGCATTACTGGAGCCTCACCATCAGATTGCTAAGTGTCATATCCAGGACACTCATTGGGAGAGTCTTACCCCTCTGCAGAGATACCAAAGAAAACCATGGGAATCAACAAGGGTATTTCTGTGCTAACAAACTCAAATATATTTTTGAATAAGTCAGCACTAGAAGTTGAAGTATGCCTAACTAATTGAGGAAAAAAAAAAAAAAAAAAAAAAAAAAAAAGATAAAAAAAAAAACTCAAACTCACTAAAAATATGTATCTATCAACGCTTCTAGTGGGGATACAAAAATCTAAACCCCTGGATAATACTAATTTTTCACTATCAGAGAGACTATATGATGATAAATTAATAATATGCTCATCTGATGTAATTTTAGATCCGTATTTCTTCCTTATCAGCAAGTTTAAAAACTTCTTGTTAAGAAACTTATTACAAATAATGCTATTGCAAGTAGATAGATACTTAGAGAAGTGGATTTCATGAAAAGGAGAGAGAATAGTCCATACAGATCTCCAAAACAGCCTGTAATGAGATTCTCAAGACTAATAGTTCCATATAGAAGGAAATATCATCTTTCAAGAATGCTCATTTGACATTACCCAAATTTCAGCACTTAATTTAATACCTGTAAATTGTTTGGTCCTTTAAAATGTCCTGTAAAGTTAAACTCCCATGGATTGGACCAGTTAGTTATTTGCTGATAATATTTCTAAGTCAGTTACGTGTTGTTTCTACTCAGTTAAGGTAAGAACCATCTTCACGACTAGACTTGCCTTTTCCTCCACTCAAAAAGGACATCCAGCCTATACTAGAACAAAGTATGTTGGTTTATAAATTCTAATGTCGGTGTGATGCAGACTATATAGGTCAGACTATTCAAAGGCTAGAGGTTCGAGTGAGACAGCATGTACCTTGATTTCTACTTAACCAGTCTCAAGAATTAACATCCAGGTGCTCTCAAGCAAAAAAATCAGCTATTGCCAAACACTTGTGCCAGAGCTATATATGCTGGGCAAACTATTCAGACCAGTGTTTTTCTGTTTTGTACAAGGCCAACAGCAAGAAGCATCTATCCATTCTTGAATCAATAGCCATCAGGCTGTGTAAGCCTGTTCAAGCAGAGAAAACCACTTACTGAACATTGTCTAGGGAATTCAGAAGGTGGGATTTGGAAATTGGGGTGGTAACCTCTGCTTTTTCTTCAACTATTGAACAATATTTATCACCCTCACCAATTGCTATCTTAATATTTTTTTAAGTGAAATAAAGAGTAACTATTTACAAAGTGCCAGACAAAAGAATCTCTTTACATTTTTTGTTTTTAAACTATAAATAAAAAAAACATACACACACTCATATAATATATATATATATATATATATATATATATATATAAAACACAGATGAAAAATATCACTAAGTCTTTAAAAATCTCAATTAAGGCCATATTCATCATACTCATGCTACTGGAACCTCATAGTAGAATTATTACAAGCTGTAGATATCCTCTTAAATGTTTCAAATGGAGAGATAACAAAAAGATTGATTAGTTTACTAAAAAAGATACAGTGAAAATGCCAAGATTTTAACACAATGTCATCTGAATGAATGAAAGATTTTAAGACTAAATTTCACAAAAATATTTAAATCATTGTTATTTGATAAAATTATGCAGATGAGACAGCAGATATTTCTTAAAAAAGATCAAATCATTATAGATAAAATTTCAAAAGTTTTAGATTTTCATGTCATTTTTCCAGCTGACATCATGTTAACTCTCTTGCATGCAGGTCTTTTGTTATTTACCCAACCCCTCTCCATCACAGGAAGGATATAACAGAAGATCACTTGTAGTGTTAAAAAAATTCCGGTGGCCATATTGTTTTTAGTTGAGCGATACAAAAGATACTCCAAAGTAACAAGGCTGCATTAAGTCTAGACTTTGTAATTTTGGCATTGTTCATATATACCTTATATACTCCTACTGATGGGAAAGTCTATAAATATTTGCTAGCAGTTTGTAGACAATCGATACCTATCAGTGCCCCCTACCAAAAATCCAACACACTACCCCATTTGGAGGTTTAAGACAGAATTTTCAACCTTTAAAAGATATACATATCAAATAAAAAAATGTGAATAATTTTTTAATTATTCGTAATTATACAATTTTTGATCCAAAAAATAGTTTTTTTTCTTTTTTTGGTTAAGATTAATTAGCTGGTTTATTGTCTTATTTCGGACACATGTTTGGAGGAGTTTTTACCCCTCTGCTGAGATGCAATCGATATATTCTTCTGCCCCAGTCAACTGGGCTATTAATGCCTAATTTACTCAATTAAGAATCAATAACCTACTATAATCTTTCTGAAAGTGTTTGATTTTATTCCTGTCATTGACTTTGTAAATACATTAACTACATTTTTCTGTTTCAACGTATTCTAAAAGAATCAACCCTTTATTTAGTTCATCAAGTATAAACTGAAATTTTATATCAATGTTTCAATCTTTGATGAACAACTGGGTTTTTTACCAAAACAATACTGGACTGATTATGACAATGAATAGTTTAAGAGACTTGAGTTCTGTCGTTGTTCTCAATAGTGTTCTAAGATATAGGGCTTCTTGACTTGCTAATGATATAACAATAAATTCCACTTTTCATGTTGACAAAGTGACTAAATTCTGCTCTTGAGATTTCCATGAAATCATTGGGTTATTTTCTGCTAATCTAAAGCAAAATTTGCTCAAGCTTTTTCTGTCACCAAGCCAAGTCACAAAACCCTTCTAATATCAAGGGTTTCTGTAATGTCTTAAATATTAATGACTGACTTCGTTAAAATCAAAAGAATTTGGTTTTGCTAGATCTTGAGACAACCTAGTAGCTGTAAAACAAATGTCACATCTTGTTGCAACCATTACATATTTTAGACTGTCAATAATTTCACGATAAGGTTTGCTTTCTATTAAATCAACTTTATCACATGTTTTCTTTATATCCATTTCACATGGAGTTGAGCGTTATTTGCAATCTGCCATGCCAAACTTTGATAATATCTTCTCAATATATCTAGACTGATTCATTTTAATAGTATTATTTTTACATTGAAATTGTATTCCTAAAAACTAGGACAATTTCCCAAGATCAGTCATTTTGAATCTTGAGTTCAGTCTTGTCTTAATTTGCATAAGATGTGCCTCAGTTTTTAAACTATTAATATATCGTCAACCCACAATAAAATGATTGAGATTTGGTTGTGGACATTTTGAATGTACATGCAGGGGTTGACAGGTGATTGCACCAAATTTTGTGTAGTCAAATAAGTATGGAATGTTTTATTCCAAGTTCATCCACTCGGTTTTAACCCATATAAGGATTTAAGTTTCCAAACATAATTCCCATTCTTACCCTTAAGGCTTTCTGGCGGCTCAACATATATTTCATAGTCAAAGGAGGCATTTAAACATGCACTCTTAACATCCATATGATGAATTAACAAGTCATAATGGACTGCTAATAACAATAGTAACTTTATGGAAGCCATATTTGCTGTCGAGGGCAAAAGTTTCTCTATAATCCTTGCGATATATTTGCGAGTAGACTTTGGCTACGAAATAAGCTTTATACTCATGACTTCTGTCGCTTTTACTTTTATAGTAAAAAACCACATACTACCAATAATATTTTTATTTTTCGGGGTCTTCAGCCATTCAAAAGTATTATTTTCTACTAAGGAATCAAATTTTATGCTCATGGCTAAAATCCATTTATTTGAATCTGGAGAATTTACAGCTTCAGAGTAATTAGCAGGAATCATACCAAAAGTATAACAGTAATTAACACCAAATTCAAAGTTTTCTACTACAAAAAATTAGGTCTTTTTCTTCATCAGATGGGATAACGAGTTATTTGCCCCTCCCCTTCGGTGTTAGGGCTGTCTTCTGGTTCTACTTAATATGTGATTAGGTATTCTGAATTTCAGTATTTTTATCTGGTTTTGAAAGTGAACTATTAACAGTCGGTAAATTTTACACACCTAACTCTTAATTGCTGTTGTTTCCAGAAAATAAATCAAGTAAGCTGGACTTTGTTTATTATCCTATTTACCAACCCCTCCGCTCGGGCAGGATATGACACAAGGTCAATTTTTAAGCGGAGTTTAACAGGTTTTAATTCAGAGTTTTCCTTCTCCAAGACTAGTTGGCTAACCAAGGCTGAAGAACCTAGTCTGTCCTACTATTTACCCATAGCTGGAGGGAGAATAATTGGATTCATACCTTTCCCAAGGGTATTAGTGCTATGTGAAATGCAATCAGTCTCATCCAGTATTTGAACTCGTGTCGCCATGTTCATTTCCTACGACGATAACAATTACACCACGGCCAACAAAAAAAAAAAAAAAAAAAAATGCCTTTTTCACAACAAGGATCCATTTTTGTTTTATATTGTACATAACAAAAACAAGTCGTACCAAAAACACACATCTTATTTAAGTTTGGTTTTGAACCAGTAAAACTTTCATATAGGGTTTTTCTTTTGTTTTTATTATAACAATGACTTCTAATATATGCTGAAGCCATCAATGCGTAAACCCAGAAGTTTTTTTAGGCAATTTTGACTCAATAAGGAGACACCTTGCCATAGAAAATAAAGTTTGCCATGACCATTCAGCAGTCCCATTTTCATACGGAGAATAAGGAGCTGACTGCTCATGTTTGATTCCATTAAGTACAAGTAACTGTTGAAGAGGTTCAGAAATAAACTCCATTCTGTTATCTGTCCATAAACATTTTACATGGCTATAAGGGGCGATGTCAGCTAGATACTTCTTTCTCGCGAGCAAAGAGTTGGACTCGCATTTTAAGAAATATAACATTGTAAGACCAGAATAGTCATCAATAAATTTAAGTACATATTTATAACCATCTTTTGCTAAGGATTGCGAACAAGTGCAAAGATCTTTGTTGCCTGGCAATCCAAAGTTTTATTTCTGTCATAAGACATCTTCCCTTGAATACATCACATTTTTTTTAAGTAGAGGAATTAACATTGTAAATTGGAATTACCACAATCAGAAAATCCGCCGAACACCTACACAAGACATACAGGAATATTGGACAGCTGTTTCAACCTTATTAGGTCTCATCAGCAATGTATACTGTAATCTCTACCACTGGAGATCGAAACAGCGACCACAGATTGCAGCGCTGAAACTCTACAACTGAGCCACCAGTTCATATCGCACACAAGTGACACCAAGTCAACTAGTCATGGTAATTGCGCAGCCAAATAACCTAAATGTGTCTTGCAAGTTACATCCGTACTCTTTCCAGAGGACACAGTCACCCCCCCAATTCTCTGGTCATGGTAATTCCAATTCACATATATCACACAGTTAAGAGCATAATCTGGCGTTGGTACAAATAATTTTTAGTAGATCTATTTGACCCGTACATGGAACTGACAGGTACTACCACTCTGGGTTAGAGTGGACCTAGAAGTAATAGCAAGGAAGGGGCAATTCCAGACTCCCAAAAACTGGAGCCTAACCATCAGATGAAGTTTTATGTTCTACCCAGGACACCCCTTTTTTTGGTGGGGGGAGAGGTCCTTACCCTTCTGTAATATTTACAGTTGGGATATTCTATGCACCACAAACAAGGATCACTAAAAGTTTGTTTGACGAAAATACTGATTTTTTCTTTTTAATTACTTTCAAAACTTGGAGAAAATTAATGATATACAGGTGTCTTTCAAAAATTACAGGTTATTGATAGCTTTGTGGCATAAGGTACAAGGCCATAAGTTAAGCAGTTCCCACTAAGCATAGTTAAATAATTTGAACGTCAGAACAGCATTTGATGTTCATGATTTTCTTTTCTTTTTTTGTTGCTAAAAAACTTTTAGGAGTCAACAATTGTTGAAAAAAAAAAAAAAAAAAAAAAAAAAAAGGTAATATCAGGCATCATATAGACATCATTAAAGAACTAATCACCTAAGATTTATAGGAACATGATAGTGATACTGAAGTATAAAATTTGTTTTTTTAATTTTTTGTTGAGGATGGGGGTGTCAACAATCAAGTCCAATGCTTACGAGCAGATTACTCTTCTCTTTTTCCTCTTCTCTTCCTTTACGTCTCGCCTAGTTCTCCATCTGTCTTTCCATCAAGCCAATTCCACCCCTGTAAACCTACTATTTATACACATGTCGATGGGAGTCGAAATTTACATACGTGATTCGACTTTCGCCAACACAAGATATGCTTTCGCATAAATTCAGTTCTCAAAAGCGGGCAGATTTTTCTTTATTTGACATCTGCAGGCAAGACACAAACGGATCGCTTAAGATCACAAGGTAACTCATTTTGCCTTTCTCTACACTCCTCCCGATCTCATGATCACAAAGACTACAACCAGGGGACAGGCCTCTTGTGCCAGGTACTTCTTTGATGGGGAACAGCGTAAACCTCATCTTCAGACAAACTATCAGGAGGATCATTTAGGAGGTGCCCGTGGTGTAATGGTTATCATCGTAGGAATTGGACACGGAAACACGAGTTCAAATCCTGGACGAGACTGATTGCATTTCACATAGCACTAATACCCTTGGGAAAGATTTGAATCCAATTATTCTCCCTCCAGCTATGGGTAAATAGTAGGGCAGACTAGGTTCTTCAGCCTTGGTGAGGCAACTAGTCTAGGAGAAGGAAAACTGAATTCAAACCTGTTAAACTCTACTTAAAAAAATTGACCTTGTGTCATATCCTGCCCGAGTGGAGGGGTTGGGTAAATATGATCAGGAGGATCATTCAGTCATTGTGCATTCTGGCCACCAGGGTTCAGGACATTGTCCTGCAAGGTCATTCTGTCTTCAGACGATCTATCATCAAGAGAGTCATCAGGTTTCCCGAGTGCAGTTGATCCCAAGTTAACCAATCGCTCACTCTATTCTGAATCACTGTCATGTCGAGATGATGGTTTCAATCCCATAAATGGACATAGGTCCTTCACATGGCACAGGATTACATCAATTTGTACTGATTGCAGACTGTTAACCTGGCTTTCACAGCCCATCCTAAACTTGGTCATACACCTCGAGTGGAGTTTTAACCCAGACGATATCCCTCACTGTATGCTCAAGTATTATATGTTTCAAGGAAGAGGACAGCATCGATGTCCCATACTCGGATATGATACCTATGAAATGTGTTGGCTGGAACTGTGGCAGGTAAGAAGCCGTCTTTAGGTGTGACGTTATACCAATAGACCGCCTCTGGTATAGATCACTGCTTTCTGATCACAATGGCTTTGATGCTTCTGACAAAATACAGTCTTTTTCGTGTCCGGATGCCAAATTTGTGTGTGGATATCAACAATTTGACTGGTGTCCAAAATGGTCTCCATAGTAGTGCACACCGACTGAACAGGTTCTGTTTCTTCTTGGTGTAATTTGAACCATCTCTGTGGTACTCTTGTAAGGCAGTCTGCTCAATTCAGACTGGACTTGACCAGAGTCACGTCCATTGTCAATCTGTATTCATCTACCAGCTACTTCGCCTAACTTAGTTATGTGCATCCTGCCAAGCTCTCTGATGGTATCAATCCCAAGTAGTTGTCCATCTACAATCAGGGCATCAATGTGCACGGGTTCAGCAATACCAATATCCAGCTTAATTCTGCCATATCCACAAATACGTCGCCAAAAGCAGCATACATGTTTGTTCACCAATATCAGCAAGCAGCCAGAGTCTACAAAGGCCGTGCATTCGTAGCCATCTACAGACACCTTGATAGCAAGCAGCACCGCCTCTTATTTGCTTGGGAGGGAAGCTGGCACTGATTAGATGCGTCCAATCTTGTTACACCAAAAACACTGTATTTCGCAGTGGAACTTCCATGTTCAGTTAACTCTCCTCTTCAAGTGACCCTGCCTGCAATCTTTGGCCAGGTGGTTGGGGCCAGAGCACTTAAAGAAAAATGATTCTGCCTTTGAGTGCATTAGCATCATCATGAGTTTGTTAAGCAATTGATGTGGCGATCGACTCCTCAGTTTCTTTGTCATCAATCATAACGGCCAGAGCTTGAGTCAGAATCTGATCCAAGGTCATGGTGTCCATCCTGGCCAATGCCCGGAGCAGCGGTCTGACTTGTTGTGACAGTCCCAAAACAAATGTACATGCCATCCACCTTTCGGGCAGCAGCCCTCCAACCAGCAGAGCCAAATGTTTTAAGTCCGCCAAAAACTCATCCACAGTGCAAAGTCGTTGCATTGTAAATTGCCCAAAAGCGTTGATTGGATCCATTGCATATGCAATAAGGGCTTGTTTGATCTGCTCTGTGTCAGATCCGTTCTTTAGTCATTTGCAGGTACACAGGGAGAGCCCTAGCTCATATTGGCAGCGGTAATACTTTTTCAACTCTTTATCTCACGTAATTTACATTCCAACTCCATTTTCAATCCACTTTACAATTGGTAGAACAGTTTCAGTGCCACTTAATTTTGGGACGAGCTGTATATCAAAACCTCTCTATGCCATCTTTGTCGACAGAAATGCCTAAATAACTTTAGTTAAAAAAAAAAAAATTTTACTTCTTTGTTGAGGGGTGTAGTCAATAATTACGTCAAACGCTTACTTGCAAGTGAACCTTTCCCTTCCTTTCTGCCTCACCTACTCCTCCATCCATCTCTAAAGCATCAAGCCAACACAAAAAAAACCTCCTATATTCAACCTTGTAAACCCAGATATTATGTTCTCGTGTTGATGAGACCATGAATATTTCTTCTTAGATATTTATGCTCTTGTCGACACGAGAGAATTTAACAAATTCATCAGTAGGCAAGGCACACACAGGATCGCACGGGATCGCGAGGAAATTCATTTCTTCTTTTGTTACAGGTACAGTTCATTTACATTTTTTATCCCAATTATTGATTGATTTCATTTACTTATCTATTAGCGTTTAAAAAAAAAAAAAATTTAACAGAAAAAGCACCAAAACGAGTTTTGATGGTTTTAAAATACGAAAATTCCAAAAACTTTAAAAACTTTGTTATAATCTCAGTAATCTTGCTTAAAGTGGGCAACTGTGAGAGTACCGTACTGGAAAATGAAAAATCTAAAAGTAATTTTTACAAATCCTTGAAAAACTGCAGATTTTTTTTTTTTTTTTTTAACGGTACATTTTTGATCAACAAGATTCACCTATCTTTTTTTTTTTTTTTTAATTCAAAATTGACGTGATGTAGATAACACGTGCTTGTGACAAAAAAGGGGGTTCTTCTAATATGGCTTCAATTAATCCCTAACATCATAAAATGAATTAATTTTTACTTATAATATCTTGACCTTGCAAGAGAATTGAAAAAACTTTGGAGCATGAGAGTGGCGTTTATACCAATTGTAATTGGTGCTTTTAGTACAGAATTATTAAAAGGACTGGGAAATAAAAGGACGAGTGGAGACCATCCAGACTACTACATTATTGAGAACGACCAGAATACCGAGAAGAGTTCTGGAAACTTGAGGACATTTGCTGTCATTCAAACTTCAGTGAAAGACTATCACCTAACGCTGGTGTGAAAAACTCTCAAGGAGTAAATAATAATAATAATAATGATAATAATAATAACAACAACAGCAGCAGCGGCGCGAGTGTAATATTCTTACAGAAGAAAAAAAAAGGGCTTGCCTTTCTTTTTCAATTCATCTTCATTGGACAACGAGTTTTTCTTATGCCGGATCTTTAAATGGTTTTCATGTAACAGGTTTCTTCTCTCCCCAACCTCATCCTGATATGAACAAGGCAAAATATAGAACAAAGGGAAATTTACTAAGCTCTTTGCTTAGATGTGGCACAAGGCCATATGAAAGGGGCACCCAATGAGACTCGAAATATAGAACAAAGTGTCATTTAAAATCCACCCTTTTTTTTTCCTCTTTTTAATCAGATCTAGATGTTTATAGTTTGAAAAATAGTTTAAAAATTTTAAAACTCTAAACACAAAATAAATCTTGCTTTTACTTAATGGGACTTTTCCATATCCTATATATAGTTTTCGCACACCCAGACTCTTTATGCAACTTTTCCGAGTTAGATTTTGTTGTTCATTTTCCCCCCAGATAATTTTATGAATAATTGTAATTAAAATAATAATAATAATAATAAAACACGACGTTCGTGTTTATTGTTCTGTTTATAAAGCACATGGAAACACACACACCAAGTGAAAACATTAAAAGAAAGCGAGGAGGAGCATATTTGTAAAATAATTGCAGTCAGTTTTATTTGGTCATATTAAATTCCATTATTTTCGTATAACAAGTTGTTTATCATCGATAAAAAAAAAAAAAAGAAAAGAACACGCACTTTGCAACAGCTTCAAAGGTCGACAAGAAAAGTCGCAGAGGAAAAAAGATACTCGCATCTCATGTTCACTTCAAATAAAAAGGAATTTACCCTCTTCAGCACGCAAGTAGAATTCCGTTCAACTACAGACATTAACTACTTACTTAAAGAAAGTACATAGTTTTGTTTTTATATCACGGATGGATAATGTAGCAATAGTAAACTTCCTTGTTTCTTTTTTTCAAAACTGATTTTTTTAAAACACAAGATTGTTTAAAAGAAACCAGGATTGTTTTTTTTTTTTTAAATTTTGAACAAGTTCAATTTTTTTAATATTGTGTGTATGTGTCTGTTCTGCTTTTATATATATATATATATATATATATATATATATATATGAGTGGACTCTGGGGACATCGACATCTTTCAATAGCCCCTCAATATATTGTTAACTGGCGTTCAAAAATCACTAATTGTAGACAACCACTGACCAGTAAAATGACCAGTCATTGTAATTTTTTAAAATTAAATTACAAAGACTTATGGGAACGGGATATTCTGTGAATGATAGTCCACTGAACAAATAAATATCCTCTCCTAAATTTCAAGAAAAAGGAAATTCACATTAATTTTATTTTCCTTTTATAGGATTTAATAAGCCAGAAATCAAAGTAGCTTTCTTTGCTAGTAAGTTTTTCCAAAAAAATTATCCGACACAAAGAAATAACACTATTTCATAATTCCTTTTGGAAAAAATAAAGTGTTGTTTTTATTACGATATTTTTTGGTTTCCGTAGACTATAAAGGGACCTAATCTCTGAAAGGGTACTACTATTATTAAAGAGGACCACCGTTGTTGTTATTGACAATAATACAGTAGCAGCCGAATACGTTCCGATTTTTTATGGACATACACACACATATATATATATATATATATAAATATATATATTTATTTAACAAAAGTAGTGGATTGAAAAGAATGATTGGACGAACTTACTCCGGTGTTTCTGTGCTGATCCAAGCTAACCATATTGATAGTTCCAGTGAAAAATCTTCCAAAATAAAACTAACGTCAGAAAAGTCCAATAAATTGAAGACCCACGCTTCTTGGTGGGAACTTAAATATGCTGAGTCCTGGGCCAGTCATATGACACACTTATACTACTCTTATTGACAGAAGAGGTCTACACTAATCATGATTCAAACTTACAAGTATAACCCAATTACCTCCCCTTAAATTGAATTTATCTTTTATTACTTTTTCTTGGTTTCTTGCATCAGGATGTCCGATTTACTTAAATTTTGAGCAGAACCTCCATTCAAATATTCTTATAAGAATGATGTAAAGCTAAAAATTGATTGTAAAATAAACCAAGTATTTTTAATAATATGGTCCTACGGAGAGGTGACGGTTATACTGAGAAATTTATTTAAAAGTTGACACTGAAATACATAATTTACCTTTCCCCAAATTAGAATTTTTGTGTGAAATAAAAAAGTTAAATACAAATAATAGAGTAATACAAGCATCAAACGGTACTTGTGTGAAGAGATAGCCATTAATGGAATATGGAGACATATATGTGGATTTACACTAAGTTTTAAAAGTGAAATTTTTTGTAATTTGAATAAAGCAAATGAAGTTATTTTATTTTGAAAATTGACGTGGTTTCTTTTCTCAGAATTTAAAACGACAAACAATTGAATTTGTTACCATGATGTTTATGTTTTATTACCAACTCAAGCCTTTCGTGGTGTGGACCTTCTAGCAACGTTTCTTTACATTTTATATTGAATTGGTCAGTGAATAGAGAATTGAAAAATTCTTTACATTGAGCAACTGAAATAAAGAAAAAATGTCACTTTGCCTGTGTACCATTGGTGATAAAAATATCACTCTGCCAATAAAAAGATTTAAGGATTTAAGGGAGAGAGAGATTAAATTCAAAACTTTGTTGTCTACTGATGACCAAGTTGTGATTCATCATTGGAATATTTTTTTGAAAGCCTCAGTATTTCACTGTTATAAACTATTTCACTAAAAGTTTTCAGCTCTAAAACTTTTTTTGGGGGGGGGTATTCGGTTTTATATTCCTTTCAGTTTATTTACTCGTCTACCAAATATATAATTTCACATAATTACTGCTATGAAAGCAATAGGAGTGCCTCCAGGAAAGCCTTTTCATGATGATTACCCTAGTTTTTAGGACAATATTGTGTGGGGATTTAGGAATTAACAATAAAACTCCTAACCGGATGTTGACTCGTTGGCTGCCACATACAAAATGTATAAACGCGTCGCCACGCATAAGGCTCCACGCATCCATCCGGTTAAAAATCAGAAAAAAAGAAAAATAATAAAAAGTAAAGTAGCCAATGGGGAGCGGTCGTGCCAAAATTAGAAGGATTTTGGAGTGGCAAATTTGGAGCCGGTGGAGAGAGATAAATATTCAGGTTTTCTGTGAACTGAGTCTTGTAAGGGAGTGTCCGTCGAACCAACAACATCATTTTGCTGTCTGGTGTTTTGGGCACCACGCTACGTCTTGGGATGTAGCGTTGGTTAGTCCATTCACCAAGTAAATAAAGGAAAGTATGGAAGAAATGTTTTCGTCTCTTATCTGTTTCTATCTTTTCTTTTTGTATATTTCTTTTGGACTTTCTTTGGACAAGGCATTGCACCGGTCAATCAACGTGGGGTAAAATAATATAACCAAAATATGGAGTCAGATATCTTACGGCAACACAGCCTTGCCCTTAGCCTCTGACCTTCAAAACCCTAATAAACCCCACAATAGTTACTACAAACCAATAGTGTTCCAGTAATACGTCACAATATCACAAGACTTTGTTGGATTTCTGTCACAGCATTTTTGCCCCAGCTCAACTGGCAAGGTCATTTCCTGAGAAGGTCATTTCCTGATGTTACCTTGTGTCACAACCCCGCTCCATGGTGGAGGGGATACATCCTATCTAGAAACTCCTTTTTATATTTTTTATTTTCTTGTAGATAATTAAAGTCCAGTTATATAATCTTAACTCTTTTGCAGGCAGAGTAACATTCTTGTCACCAATAGTAGATAGAGTGACATTTTTGTCAGTTTTGCAGTAGCTTGATATAAGGTATTTCCCTATCGGCTGATCATTGACCAATTCAATGTTTATGAATAGAAACATTGCTTGAAGGCCCTGTAGGGAATAGAGTAAAAGTAAAGTTGGTGACTGTAGTCAAGGGCAACCAGAAGGCTCCCTTTTCAATAGCTACTACACCGAGGTGTAGGGGAGGGCGCTGTTCCATTCTCTGGATTGCTCCACTTTACCCTCAATACGTACCTTATATTGCTGAGAGTTAAGCAAGGAGGTATCAAGTACTATTTTTAAAGTCTTCGGTATGACGCAACCTGGGATTGAACCCATGTCTCCAGGACCATTGGCAAACACTCTACACACTAGGCCAATGAACCGGTATCTGTAGGGAATGGGGAAAAAAAAATTACATTCAATTAAAAAATAAATATAAAACAAAAATGCAGAAACTCCCAGAAGCCTTTGACAGATAAAGGGGTGATGTAAGTGCAAAAAAATGAACCATCTAGGCAAAAGAAAGAATCCCATCCTCTTTCAGCTGTGAGCAGCAATGTAAAAACACTTATATCTTACTGCTGGTGGAAGGCCCCCTGTGTCCGTTTTTATCCAGTATGCTGATTAACCTCTCCACAAGTAGCAGCTGTCTCTTTTACCAACAGCCCACAACTAAAAACACCAAATAATCAACTCATCAAAACCACAACTAAAACACCATATGTTGGACTTAGCAAACTACAACTAAAACACTAAATAACTGATATTATCAATCCCAAAAGTGACTATAGAATTTTAGCAAATGATTTGGGGAAATGGCAGTTCTCAAATAGTCCAGGAAGACATTTCCTCACTATAGAGTTCATGCAAAAATCCCAAATGTAATAACGTTGAAATTAAAGGATATCTTTTTTCCCGTTTTCTTTCCTTATAATTCCTTTACAGCCTTCAGAGACCAAGAAGGTTGGTTAGTTGGTTGGGTTTTATGTCATATCAACCTTTGTTGGTTATTTAATGCCAAATCCATTTTTATATGAATAATTAGTTCTATTTCAAACAATTCAGTTTAGTATGAGTACACAGTTTAATTGTCAAAAACATTTCTATTTCAAGCTATTCAGTTTAATGAAACAGTTCTATTTCAAACAATTCAGTTTAGCATAAATATACAGTTTAGTTCTATTTGACTCATTGATAGGATCCTATCAGGTGCAACCACTCCTGGTTAAAATGAACCTGGGAGCAATGGCAATGAAGGGGTGCTCTACATTCCCCAAAGCTCCAGCATTACTGGAACCTCACCATTAGATTGTTTACTGGACACTCGTTGGGGGGGGGTCTTATCCTCTCTGCAGAGGTACAGTCAGTGTATTCTACTGCCCCAAGCGACTTGGCAAAACCAAGAAGAAAAACTAGCAAAATAACATTGGGTAAGAGGGGAAACCAAACAGGAGTCAGATAAAAACAACAACCAAATATCATAAACCCCATAGTCCCACTTTATCAAAAAAATTGTCTGCCTTCCAAAGGGTTAAAGTTCTTTTTTTATTCCCTTTTCATCAATTTCTATTTCTTATTTATTTTTATTTTTCTTTCATTTCTAAAATAATGAGAGCAGTGATAAAGCAAATAAAATAACTAAGTCTAATAATCTGAGGTATTGTCTAGATACCTTTGATTCGTGATAATGATGCTAAAACTAAAAAAAATAGGCCTTACTCATTATCCGTTGTGTGGGAAACTTGGAGGACATTTTCTCATATGTGAGTGGCTGTGAGTAGCAACAGGCTTTATAAATTGCTGAGCCTCTTCTGTCAAGCATTACTGGGATGACAAAGGGAACAATGTTTCCCTCAGATGCATGAATTTTAGAAAATTTGAGCTTTTTCTAAATTGTTCTAAAAAAATTATTCACTTAGTAACAAAAGCTTTTTACATCAGATAAGTGAAATTCATTACATTTTCTAGAAGCAATGCTGATGTTTTCAAAACAGTAGTTTTGTAAAACTATAAGATAGATAGATAGATAGATATTTTGTCATACATGAAAGTTAAATATAGCCCAAATACTCATTCTGGACTTTAATTATATACAAAGTAATTGTACATTTAATTAATGCTTCTTTAGTTCTTTCACAGGCTCATAATTCTTTTTATCTTTGTTGTGTGGGTGAATTATTTTCAGAAAATTTATAAAATAGAGGCTACATTCAAACAAGTCAATTAATCATATATAAAAAAAACAAAACAAAAGATGCTTATTTGATCAGTAATTTTATGTTATCGCATGAAAACATTAGAGCACTCACTTTTAATAATGAAATTTTGCAAAACTAATTTTATACAACCCTACACACCACGGCAATGTTTCATGCATTAATATTGAATTAAAAAGAAGACAAAATTGTTGCTCTGTCAGCAAAAGGGTTAATTATGAAATTTGCTGTTAATAAAGGATAATTTAGATTTTAATAAAAATATTCAACAACTCAGTTACTTTCCTTTTTATTGTACGATGAAATTTGCCTTCTTTTTTCCCTTTGATGTCATTGGCATGCTTGGTGCTTAGGAAGGGGTATTTAGTCGAGTCCCCACTCTCAAAGGACCAACATTTAGTCGAGTCCCCACTCTCAAAGGACCAACATTTAGTCGAGTTCCCACTCACAAAGGACCAACATTTAGTCGAGTTCCCACTCACAAAGGACCAACATTTAGTTGAGTTCCCACTCACAAAGAACCAACATTTAGTCGAGTCCCCACTCACAAAGGACCAACAATATACATGGTATACTAACATTGAACACAACGGAAGGAAAGACAAGATCAATTCATTTACCTATACAAGAATATTAAACATTTGATCTATACAATATACATAGCAGAGGTATAAAAAGAAAGAATACATGAATGTATCCCAACAGATAAAAATATACACTGTTCAATGAACAAGCAGAATTTAGAAGGAGTGCAAAAATTTTAAAAGGCTAGCTTGATGAGGGAAAGTAAAATTGCCTCGTGGCTTTAATATTCCCTGGCAGGGTCCAAGATAATTTCTCCTGTTCAAAAAACAAAGGCAAAAGAAAATTGAGAATGAGTTTCTAGCTTTGTCATATGATACTTCATGAGGCTCCCAACAGATATGTCTATTCTCAAAAGGAGATAATTACTTATTGTCTCTACAATAACAAATAGACTTTATGGAAGAAAAAAGCATATTAAGTGGGTTAATGTAGAGTTCAAACAAAAAATAGAACAAGAAACTAATCAATGAAATACAGAAACAAATACTATAAGACTAGGGTGAGTCAAAAGTTTTGCAATATTTTAGAAACATAAGGTACAATTCAGCTTTTTGCCTTATACTCTCTGAGTGTTACACTCCAGAATTTCCTCTATGGCTGGGAGCATGTCCTTAGAATGACACACATGAGTTTTTCAATTTTAGATTTGATGAAACACTTTGATGAGGGACCATAATATATATAAATTTGAAAAAGTTCAATTGTCATTTGGTAATTATAAATCTATTTCAGCTGGCAAAGAAAAAACAGTTTCTTCAGAGAGCATTCACACAATGGAGAAAAAAATTTAGTATTTTTCAATAGACTCATTAAAAAGAAGAAAACAAGAGGAACAAAAAAACAGGAAGTTTGTATCAAAAATAGATGTAATGTCATTGTCTGGTGTTATGTATCTATCAATCAAATGGAAATCAGACCCGACCAATAAAATGAAATGCAGTTTCTTCCAGGCAATGGTCGTATCGATACTGCTGTATGAATGCACTACTTGGATGCTAACTAAACGGCTGGAGAAGAAGCTAGACAGCAATTACACAAGAATGTTGCGAGCAATATTGAACAAGTCCTGGTGGCAACAGCCCACAAGGCACTAACTATACGGCCACCTGCCTCCCATCACAAAAACTATCCAAGTTAGATGAACCAGACATGCAGGACACTGCTGGAGATGCAGGGACGAGCTCATAAGTGATGTACTCCTATGGACCCCCACATATGGCCGGGCAAAAGCAGGACAACCAGCTCGAACATACATACAGCAGCTATGTGAGGATACAGGATGTAACCCTGAAGACCTGCCAGAGGCGATGGATGATAGGGAGAAGTGGTGAGAGAGGGTCAGGGATATCCTTGCTTGCAGCACAACATGATGATGATGATGATCCTTCTATATCTAAAATTTTGCCCGACTCAATTTATGTGCTGATTAGCAAAGAGGTTCTCATCATGTCTAATCTTTAATGTGAATATTGGTATTTTTAAATATCAGGCCATTATTTACTCTGAGTCTGAGAACTGGGGATTTAAATGCCTTTGTTGTATACAGGGAAAAACAGACAATGCTTGTGTATAAAAATATAACCTGCTTCTTCTCTTTTCCTTTTATTACACAGAATGTTCAAAATGCTAAAGTCAAGGAGAAAGTCAAAGACTAATATATACCCACAGAGAGAGATATGTATCTCAGGGCACCACTTCTTCTTCATTCTGCTTTTGTGAGACTGGTACAGGGCCAACTCAAAACATTTAATCATCTCTACTCATTCCTCAACTTCAGGGCCACCTTAAGGAACCCATTTTAGATCCTGTTTGCTTTCAACTTCAACAAACCTATTTCTTCACACTTCTCAATTTTGCATACAAGGCCATATCAAAGCCAAATCACCTTTAGGTTCCATGCACTTATCTGCTTTTGCAAGTTTGTTTCTTCATGCTTCTCTGATTTTGTGCATCTAATACAGCTTAGGCTTTTCTCAACCTCTCAACCCTAGGCAATCTGGTGAAGGCCAGAGCTCAGAGTGACATGGCATCTTGTGACTCTTCCACTAGTCTCTTTTATTCTCCCTGGGTTGAAAATCTTAATTGGTAATATAATTTTCTGGATGCACACCTAATCTTCATGGTCACACTTCTTTTCACCAAGCCACCCATACAATTCACATGACTCTTCTGCTGTCTCTTGCTTACCTTAGGACATGGGTGCATATCCTGTTATGCTCAGCCCCAGTACTGACTTCCTTCCAGCATGTCACCCACACAATTCCTGTGGCATTTCTGCTGTGTTTTGTTTACCTAACGACACAGGTGCACATCCTATCATGCCCTACCCTTGTGTCAACTTCCTTCAAGCATACCACCCATACAATTTATGTGGAATGTCAAAGTCAATTCCAACACCTTGTGGTTAATCTAATTCTGCAGATAACTCAAACAATGAAATTTTTCACTATCTCACTAACCTATGGCACTGGTCAGAAATATACAGCTCTTTCTACCAAAAAACAAGGCCAAATCAGAGTGGACCTGGAAGTAATGGTAATGAAGATAAACATCACATTCCCAAAAGGTCCAGAACTGGAGCTTCACCAAAGGATGCAGTTTTGTATCATACACCCTCTTTTGCATGAGGGGTGGGAGTAGAGGAGTTCTTACCCTTTTGCTGGAAATATAGACAGCATATTTTAAGGCCTGCTAACAGGGTTAAACAGGAATAGTTATTTAAAACTGTATAATTGCTTGCAAAAAAAACCGACTTCATTATTAAATAAAACAGCAAATGTTGATTTGCCATAAAACCAATGATCAAACTCATAACTTCACTGCATGTATCTAAGTAAAGAAATGTGATGATATAATTTACCAATATTTATTTCTATATTTTTTCAGAAGGCAAATTATATTATAAAGTGTATGAATAATAAAGCATTGACTTTGATCTTGTTAGAAACACAAATTAGCCCAGCTTATTTAAAAAGTAGCCCCAAAAAGTAACAAGTAGTGAAATTCAAACTTTAGAAATGCTAGGCTTTTAAAATACCCGTTTCACCACTTGTCACTCAATAAAGTAATCCTGAGAATTAGTCAGTGAAGGACCATTCCTTGCTGCTAAAACCAACAAACTTTAAACAGCGTGTCACATATTCATTTTCCCACCAAGATGTTACTTGCCTTCCACATGAAATAATTGGGAACTTTGTTATATTGTAAATAACATTTGCTGCAATGTGGATATGACAAAAGTTAGGAAATCTACAGAGCTATTCCCCCTTCCTCCACCCTACAAAAAAAAAGAAAGAAAAAAAAAGAAAAAATAGTTATAAAAGACCCAAGAAAATACTCTCAGAACATGCAATGAAATTTGCAAAAATATTTTAATCAAGGGAGATAACTTCAGTAAGTTTTTATCCAAGGGAAAAAACTAGGTATATTACCGTTAAGAATCGGAGAAATTCGGGATTTCTTTCTTTTGTTTTTAATGGTATATCAATCTTCAAAGGTTATCTAATGCCGAATCCATCCTTGGAGTAGAACAATAATTTATACCTTTCCAAATCCGAAAGTGAATGAAACAGCATAAGTGAAATTTTTAAACTATTCTAAGAAGCACCTTTACCTCCCAAAGATATTTCCGAAATCAATGATTGCTAGTAATAATAGCAGTTAAATAACTTTGGTATAATTTCTCTGAAATCGACATTTATTTGCCACACACACACACACACACACACGTAGATATATATATATATATATATATATATATATATATATATATATATATATATATATATATATATATATATATATATATATTGAATAAGACGACCAATTCTTGTCTGCCAACTCTTTGATCCATCCAAGAATTCATATGAGTTGTTTGAATTTTGGATGGAATGAATTTATGAATGTTTACCGAGTACTTTCAACCACAACAATATATGTATATATATATTGTTTGAACTGATATATATATATATATATATATATATATATATATATATATATATATATATATATAATGTAGCTGACTATATTTATAAAAATTGCTCTATATCAATGAGAAAACATATGGAGATCTAAGTTAGGATAGCATAGACACCGACTCTTTGGCCGGACAATCGCATCAGCCAGAAAGTGAGTCACCAAGTACTGTTCAATGTGTCTATGCTATGTTGACTTGGATCTCACTCACTCTCTCTCTCTCTCTCTCTCTCTCTCTATATATATATATATATATATATATATATATATATATATATATATATATATATATATAATTAAATATGTATGTGTGTGTGCGTGTGTATGTGATTAAATAAGATAAATACTGTATCTGCAAACTCTATAGTTGATCTGCTTAAGTCTTTGTATGAGTTGTTTGATTTTTGAATGGAATTAATTTAGGAAGGTGCCATACGTTTCCCCAAATACTCTCAGCCCCAAATGTAGCCATCTTCGGGGAGTGAATTATGAAATGACAAACACAATGACGAGTTATATACATTTATATAAAGAGTAGGAGGAAGAACAAATGGGAGGTGAAATTATCAAAGAAAAGAATTTTACAAGAGGTAAGAAGAAAATTGGCCAGAAATGTGCTCCAGGCATTTCAGAATGTAGCTGCTATATTAGAAATTTATCTTGTTCAAGAAAGGTGTGTTAATCCCACAAGTGGTAAAAGTAAAAATTAATCTACATGCTTATTCTATATGAGGTCTTTTTAGTGTTTTATATAAACCTCCATCACAATCTCTATCACCGGACAAAAAATCCAGAAAAAAAGAAAACACAGATAGAGAACAAACTGAGGAGATGAAAACTTCTACGAATCTAAAAGCGAGGAAATCAAAGCAAAAAACTCTGCAAATGGATTAGTATGATATACCACAACCCACAGGAAGTGGTGCAGGTGAACGGGAAGGGCTCAGAGGTTTTTGCGATCGAGCGTTCGGTCCGGCAGGGTTGCCTCCTGTCTCCTCTTCTCTATGTCCTCGCTTTGAAGCCCTGTTCCGTAGGCTTAGGGATGAGGAGGCAAGTCCAGACCTGCGCGGTATCCTTTTTGCTAGCCCTCTCTCGGCAAAGGTATCCGCGTAAGCTGGTGATATGATTGTCTTTGTCCTGCTGTCTGGACATAAAAGCTGTGAAGAGGGCGGTTGCAAGGTACGAGCAGATAGCAGAGGCCAAGATCAACTTTGATAAGAGTGAAGGTTTACCAAATTTTGATTTAAAAAAATAGTATTATATTTTACTTAAAATTGGCAATAATTATTTCTTAATTTTGATATTAGTAATATTCTTTTTTTTACTATATTTTGCTTAAAAACAAACAAACAATTAACACAGATTTTCCAAGGAAAATGGATTTCCCCATTGACATTTCCCCTTGTAGGAATTTATGGTGGGTGAGGACCACAGACAGTGAACTCAATAAAAAGATATTATGGAAATAAAAAGCAAAAACAAAACTTAAAAGTAAAACTAACACTCAAAAAATTCAACACAGCAATTACAGCAAGAGTCAAGCTCTGAAAAGGAAAAAGAAATAATGCATCTAGAAGTCCCCAAATTTATAATCTTGGAAACTCGAAAGAACAAGCTAATTCCAAAATCATCACCCTTCATAATTGAAAAGATTATCTCCGCAAATCAAGGACTCAAAACAGTAAAAAAAAATTAAAAATTGAACGATACTTGTTAAAGTTAAATGAAAAAAATACTCGGACTTTTAATTAAAAAGGAATAAATTTCAAACTCAGAGAACTAAAACATACCTATATCAAACCCTGAATTTATCTAAAAGGATAGTAAAAAAAAATCGAGAACTCTCCCTTTGCACAACAGATAAAATAAAAAATGAACTAAAAATCAATGGGTGGAAAGTGAAAAAGAATCTCAATCGGAGGAAATAATCAAATCATCTTAACTAACACATTATGGCTTTCAATATTCCCAAAATGCCAGA
The DNA here is from genome assembly GCA_963585895.1 of Sepioteuthis lessoniana. Lineage (NCBI taxonomy): Eukaryota > Metazoa > Mollusca > Cephalopoda > Myopsida > Loliginidae > Sepioteuthis > Sepioteuthis lessoniana. The sequence goes on from OY757928.1 coordinate 1,898,939, forward strand.
AAATCTTAAGATAAATAAGATGGAAAGAGTTGAACCTTTTATCCCCAATCTTTTAAGAGATTGTAAATACAGAAAAACCTTACAAAAGAAAAAAAAACATGAAAAGACTTAAACCTTATATCCCTAATCCTTTAGGATACAATAAATGCCAGAAAAACTTACTATAGGATAAAACATGGAAAGAGTCGAACCCTATATCCCCAATCCTTTAAGATGACGAAGAAAAACGCAAATCCAATCTATTAAATATACCAAAAATGTTTCTTTAACTGAAACACGCAAGTCTGAACTAACTCACTCGTATGCAGAAGTTGCAAAAACAACACCAAACAGTATTACCAACGAAAAATTATTACTTAACCAAACATACAAAAAACTACAAGAATTAATATCATGGATCCACGAACTGAAAGTCTTACAAAAGACCTTAGGAGAAATTTAAAAATGCTTCACTGCCAAATAAGTTCAAATGTGTACAAATCAGATACCACAACTGACAGTAACCCTTTCCTAAATACAAATCGCATTAAAAAAAAAAACCAACAAATTCACCCCCAAACAGAAAACTTATGAAAGGATAACAAACTGGTTTGGTTTCGTTCGGTTGGGTTTTATGGCATATTAGCCTTTGTAGGTTATTCAATACCAAATCCAATTTTATACAAATAAACAGTTCTATTTAAAACAATTCGATTTAGTATAAGCATAGCTTTTTTGTTTACACTCAGTTAAATGTCAAAATAGTTCTAACATAAGTATAATTTCAATGTCAAAAACAGTTCTATTTCAAGCAATTCAGTTTAGAATAAGCACGCAGCTTGAATGTTAAAACAGTTCTATTTCAAGCAATTCAGTTTAGCATAAGTACACAGTTTACTTCTGTTTGACCCATAGACGGGACCCTATCAGGTGCTACCACTCCGGGACAGAGTGGACCTGGGAGCGATGGCAATAAAGGGATACTCTGCATTTCCCAAAGCTCCAGCATTACTGGAAACTCACAATCAGATTGTTTAGAGTCATATACAGGATACTCATCTGGGGTGGGGTGGGTGGTTACCCCTTGCAGAGGTGCAGTCGGTGTATTCTACAGCACTAGCCGATTGGGCAAAACAAACTGGATTCAGATTTAAAAAAAAAAAACAAATTTGCAATAAAAAAAATGCAGAAGAAAAAAATCCTAAATCAACAGAGAAATGAGAAATCTTCTCTAAGGAAAACAATAAAACTTATTCTAATATGAACAGCTACAAGCCTTACTTCATTAAGAAAAGCTAAATAAATAATCCCCTGTCAAATACACAAAAGATCTCTCTTGAGATGTAAGTTCACTGACTCCAATCCAAATAGGTTTAAGTCCCTTTGTGTGAAGGGTTACGGTTATTGAGGTACAACTGCATGGCAAAGTCAACATGTCATCGAGTTGGGGGGGGGGGCTTGTATGCTAATTTGATATCTCTGGGATCTAGGAGCTGCTGATGAAAAGCGTCCTTCCTCGAGGGAGGCTTGTAAAAAAAGAGAAAATGCCTTGGTCGAAAATTTGGAACCCAGAGGGCTAGTGGATCTTAATCTCTTGCAAGATGGGAAAAATGTAAATTTATATTCTTTATTTTATTTTATCATTTTACTTGTGTTATTTTATTGCTTGAATTTTATTCTATATTTTATTTTATTTCTTATTTCTTATTTTATTTTATTTCTTGTTTTATTTGTTATTTTATTTTATTTCTTATTTTATTTTATTTCTTGTTTTATTTCTTATTTTATTTTATTTCTTGTTTTATTTGTTATTTTATTTTATTTCTTATTTTATTTTATTTCTTGTTTTATTTCTTATTTTATTTTGTTTCTTGTTTTATTTGTTATTTTATTTTATTTCTTATTTTATTTTATTTCTTATTTTATTTTATTTCTTATTTTATTTTATTTCTTTTTTTATTTTATTTCTTGTTTTATTTCTTATTTTATTTTATTTCTTATTTTATTTTATTTCTTATTTTATTTTATTTCTGATTTTATTTTATTTCTTATTTTATTTTATTTCTTTTTTTATTTTATTTCTTATTTTATTTCTTATTTTATTTTATTTCTTGTTTTATTTGTTATTTTATTTTATTTCTTATTTTATTTTATTTCTTGTTTTATTTTATTTCTTATTTCTTATTTTATTTCTTATTTTATTTTATTTCTTGTTTTATTTGTTATTTTATTTTATTTCTTATTTTATTTTATTTCTTGTTTTATTTTATTTCTTTTTTTATTTTATTTCTTATTTTATTTCTTATTTTATTTCTTATTTCATTTTATTTCTTTTTTTATTTCTGATTTTATTTTTTCTATTCAATTACAATCATTTCAACCATTGATCTGTCATGCGAGGTTCATTCAATAACTGCCCTGTCAGTTTTAGAATATGCCAACTACGCCACGATGAACAGGTAAGACCCCCCCACCACCACCACGAGATTACCTGTTAGCTGAGAGTGGTAACCCATGATGCTTCAGGATTGGATCCTATTGGCTAAGCAGTCCGAGACCATATGACTTGCAACACTCCACTTTGGCCTTTACAAGGCTAGACTGATGGTTGGTGAGGCCCAATCTGATCAATCGGCTGGTAATGTCAAGCCCAAATACCTGTATAATTGTCCTGACTGTATTCTTCAAATCGCTCTTGTGACTAACACCCAACCCTTTTTTATCTTAAAAGAGTTAGAAGGTGATGGTTGTAGGTCAATCGCGTTAAGAAAAGACTTTGAATGTTCTGAGTATGACACTAAACTGCATCTGATGGTGAGGCTCCAAATGGGGGATATAAAAGACCCCCTTCTTTATCACTACTCTCAGGTCTATCTAGAGTGGTAGTACACGTTAGGGTCCCATCTATGAGTTAAATTGAAGTGATCAATCAATTACTAAGAATTATCATTATTAGTTATTTGAAACCATACAGTTGTGTGCAAATTATTAATATTACATCGGAATACTTGATAAATAGAATTAGTCATGTTAAATAGCAATATTTGAAACCATTTAACTGTGTGCAAACAAATGAGCTCTAACTCATTTAAAAATGAAGTTGCCAACGAACTTGTTGCTTACAAATTATATATATACATACACACACACACACACACTCTCTCTCACACACACACACACACACACACACACACATATATATATATATATATGTGTGTGTGTGTGTGTATATATATATGAAAATGTACCAATAAAATACACTGTGTAAAACTCTCTCATCTTTTCATTCCATTTAAAGATTCTTACACTCTGATGAAGGTTTAAAATCCGAAGCATTTAGTGTTAGCAAATAATTCAAATTATAAATGAAATTATATATATATATATATATATATATATATAAGGACTTGGCATTAAATAACCCACAAGGGTTGATATGCCATAAAACACCAACCAACCAACCATCAAAATTTTTCTTTTCTTTGTTTAAAGGCATATCAACTTTTGTGGATTGTTTAATGCCAAAGCCATCTTTGTTGGACAGAGCAGGAAATCTATTAAACCCACAACTGGAGGGGATAAGGAGGTATGTAATTTTCCCGAAGGTATTAGTTTGTAATTGAACATAATAGTATGACAGAAGTTTGAACTCACTTACTTCAAGACAGTAGTACATTACTTCTGCCATAGCGCCATGGAGACTCCCTCCAACCAATCAAATATCATTCAATAAATAAGGGAAATTTTGCCTCAAGAGTTTGAAAAAGAAAGCACTGTTTACATTTACATCTTTATCAAGGAAATCAATCGAAATCGATCCTTTCATGTCCCAGAAGACTGTCAAAATGACCTTCTTTATTAACCACTCTGCCCAAAACTTTTTCTTTACCAAAGAGTCTCTGTGTGTGTGTGTGTGTGTGTGTGTGTGTGTGTGTGTGTGTGTGTGTTCCATTGGATTGTCAGTCTCTATGTCTTAGGCTCGTAATGACACATCTACGTTTAGCCGATTTCTAGGCATGTGCTTCTTTGACTAAATCATGCTTCTTCAGAATCTTCTGTAAATTTTAAATGGTTTGCACTTCTCAGTCAACAAAAATTTGATGTTCAAGACTAGATCATTCTGTTTGATTTGATGCCATTTTGAATAGCCTTAAAACAAATATTTTTGTGAGATTAAAATAATTTTCCTTCAAAAGATTAAAGTGTAAAATAACTATAACAATAAAATTTGTTGTATTCATAACAATAGAGTGCTCAATATTAATGATAGAGTAAAAATATCTAAGTTAGGATAGCATAGACACAAAGTCAACGGCGCTTTACAACAGTCAGTTTCTCATTTATGCTATATATATATATATATCATCATCATGTCATGCCGCCAGCACGGATATCCCTGACCATCTCTAGCCACTTCTCCCTATCATTCATATCAGGTCTTCAAGGTTACATGCTGTGTTTTCACATAGCTGCTGTATGTAAGTTCGAGCTGGTCGTCCTGCTTTTGCTTAGCTATATGTAGGGGTCCATAGGAGTACATCACTTACGAGCTCGTCCTTGCTTCTCCAGCAGTGTCCTGCGTGTCTGGTTCGTCTAACTTGTATAGTTTTTGTGATGGGAGGCAAGTGGCCGTATAGTTGGTGTCTCGTGGGGTGTTGTCGCCAGGACTTGTTCAATATTGCTCTTAACATTCTTGTGTAGTTGCCGTCTAGTTTCTTCTCCAGCTGTTTAGTTAACGTCCATGTAGTGCATCCATATAGCAGTATCGATACAACCGCTGCCTGGAAGAAACTGTGTTTCATATATATATATGTATATAGTAAGAAAGTTGGCCGACCGTAGTCAAGGGTGACCCGAAGGCTCCCTTTTCAATAGCTACAACAGTTAGGTGTGAGGGAGGGTGCTGCTCCTTTCCTTGGATTACCCCACTTACCCTTGATCCGTACCTTATGATGCTGAGTGTTAAGCAAGGAGGCTTTAAGTACCATTTTTTAAGCCTTTGGTTTGACTGGGGTTGAATCCCAAGTTAACCGAATCATTAGTGAACACTCTGACATAATATCAATGGGGTGATGTATATATATATATATATATATATATATATTTACTAACCTACTATCTACCAGCATTCACGGTTACCAGGAAAAAAAAAAACTGCCAGTATCTAGAGATAATAATATCTCGAATTACCACCCGGGGGAAAAAGAAAAAAATATCATAGGACAAAAAAAGAAAAGACCAACTTCGTCACACCAGTTGAAAAAAAAAATCAAGAGATATGCAATCAGTTGGTCAAAAGAAAAAGAAAACCCACCGTAAAATGCTGCAATGCTACAATTACAGAGAGTTCTCAATACAAAGTAGAGCCAATTACAAAAATTAAATCGCGAGCCTATCCTACTAAAGTTTCGCCTCACCGGGAATCTCGTACCGACTGACGACATAAGGAAAAAACAATTTTATTAACCAAAAACCTCCTCAGCTAAAAAATTTGCATTAAAAAAGATAAATAAAAATAAAAACAACCAAGAACACTACCTTTAATATCTAGTTTATTAGTATATATATATATATATATATATATATATATACGTGGTGCTTTCAATAAGTCTCCACACTTTTTTGTACAGGCATTCAAAATTGTCGTAGACTCTTGAAAATTCACTATGCTATTATTATACATCTTATGGGATGACTGACCAATTTTTATGATTTCAGGTTAAAATAATAATAAAATTCGGTTTTAAACTTGGAAAAAATGCCACAGAAACGTATGAAATGCTTCAGACTGCTTTTGGACCATCTTGCATGAATCGAGCATCAGTTTTTGAGTGGCATAAGAGATTCAAGGAAGGCAGGGAGTCTGTAAAGGATGATGAGAGGTGTAGGAGGAGTAAGGAAGTCAATACACCTGAGTTGATTGGCCAAACTGTTAGGGTTAGGGTTACTCTGTTGAGGTTTTAAGGGAGTTCAGGAAGAGATTCCGTCGGAAGAGGCCAGCACTCTTCAAATCTGGTCAGTGACATTTCCTCCAGGACAATGCACCATTCGAAAACTCCATCCTTGTCACAGACTATTTAACCAAGATGGACATCAAGACAGTTCCTCAGCCTCCCTATAGTCCAGACATTGCTCTCTGTGACTTTGGTTATTCCCTAAGCTCAGAGGCTGTCGTTATGAGACAATTTAGGAGATAAAAGAGGCTGTGACGAAGGTCATTGATACGTTCACACAAGAGGACTTCCATAGGACCTTCCAGAAGTTGTTGGAATGGTACAACAAGTGCATTGCCGCCGGAGGAGATTACTTCGAAGGGGATTAGTGTTTCATGTGTGTGCAATCAATAAAAGTGCCCATACGAAAAAGTCTGGAAACTTATTTAATGATCCTCGTATATAACCACACCGAACAAAAGTAAACCTGGGATTAAGGACAATGAAAAATACTCAACACTCCCCAGAGCTCTAAAGTTGCAGTTTAGTGGCATATCCAAGACGCCTGACTTTTTTTTTTCTTTTGATGGTAGGGTCTTAGCCCTCTGTAGGGGATACAGTCAATATATTCAAAGCTCTGACAAGGCGGAAAGAATGGACAAAGGTTAAGGTTAGGGATTTTTGTAAAGATTTCCTTGTTTACAAACAAGGGAACATAAATCCAGATCGAATGAAGGAGTCATCCAAAATCTTCACTGCTTTTGACTTTGTCTCCAGTTCTTTTCTGTAATAATACCATTTTTTTTTCTTATAAGATCTAAACAAGCTATCATCATTGTCTTTAGTCATTTAAAGAATACCGTGAACTGACTTTTACATTTTTATTTTTGTACAATTTAAATGAAGCTGGTGTTGGTTATTAATTGGTTCGCGTCGTGCAACTATCACGATTCAAACGAAAATTATGTTAGAGAAATACATCTGAAGAGACTACCGGAGTGCCAAACAACCGAAACGTTGTGATTATAACGATTAAAAAGTGGACATTAGTCTGAATATATCAGTCAATAATAGATGCATTTCTATTTATTTACTTTTTTTAATTCTTTCTTTTCTTTTCTTTTTTTTTTTTTTTACTTGTGAAACTGATAATGTTAGATATTATCTCTTATCAGTCCTCTTCATTCTAGGTATTTAAATTTCGACATGTTTGATGCTTTATATTAAAGAAAAGAAAACGGTGATAAGATTAAGAAGTTTGAGAGGAACCTGAAATCACAGAGGAAAATTTTACGAAAAACAGCCAATACAGAAAACTCAAGAAAGGTGAGTAAATTATGAATTAAACTTTTTGCTTAACAAAAATTTACATTTGTCATTATTTATTTCTACTTATTATTAGGGCAAATATTATATTTTACTTGACGACTGTTGTAAGAGTGGCCCACGATTATACTGATTGCGCTTTGGGTGTAACGGTTATCGTTGTTGGATATGGACACGGTGACACAAGTTCAAATCTTGGTTGAGACTATTTTCATTTCACATAACGCTAATGACCTAGGGAAAAGTACGAATTCAACTTTTGTCCCTCCAGCTATGGGTAAATAGTAGGGCTGACTGTGTTCTTTAACCTTGATATGGTAAACGGTCGAGAAGAAGGAAAACTTTGCTAAAAAAAAACTGACTTTATGTCGCATCATGCTAGGGACGGAAGGTTTGGGTAAAATATATTTATATTGAAGCTTCAATTTAGGAAAAAATGAACGATTGTAATTAGTATTTCGTTGTTTTTTACATAATATCGAGAATTCGGATGATTAAAAATGATTTTCGGCGGGAATTAAGACCCCTAACAAAATCACCACTTAATTGCAAATTGGATTCGATATTCCCCTTTTTTCAAAGTTGGAGTATTTTAATTGTTTTGTTCAAATAAAAAAATCTCTCGACGATGTGCTGTTTTACAAGGTTACAGTAACATACATACATACATACATTATGAGAATTTTAGAAATATATAGATTATTACCAATTGTTAATAAGTAAGTTGGTTTATATATTGGTTCTAGAAAGATCGTCACACTGGGTGTGTATATATAAGTAAAATTTCTTGCTAATAAAGATGTCTGCTTGATTATTTTTCTTTTTCATGATGCCCGTTTTAAAGGGAGAATTTTAAAGGCATATCTGAAAGTGAAAAAATCACAAAATGCGACCGCTAACAAGAATGGAAAATGTAAGGCAGAAATATCTATACTTATATATTTATCTATTTGTTTGAACATTTATTAGCAACATTTAAAACTGGCCACCACTTGCCCCCTTCAAAAAAAAAAAAAAAGAAAAAGAAAAAACCTTACAGATAGATTCATTTAGACTTTTGACTAAAAGTGAAATACACTTGTTTATTCTATGTGAATGTAATGAGTGATGTTTATTGAAAATGTCTGCTTGATTTTTTTCTCTTTCACGCAACCTGCTTTGAAGGATTTTAAAGGCACCAAAGTCTGAAAGTATGTAAAACAAAAACACAAAATGAAAATATTTCCATTGGATCAGAAATCCACGAATCAATATCTCCAGAATAACTTTGTCTACGGATAATCATAGAACCAGATAATTCCACACGTACCTGATGAAGCTAAAATAGGTTATTTGAACTTTAACTAGTTAAAACTTAAAATGAAATGGGAACATTTTTCTCGCCTCCATAACCACTCACTTGTCCCAGGATAAGTCTCCAAGGGAGGAGATTATTTTATGAGTCTCACGAGTACATAGCAATGGAAACCATGGGATACAGCATGGTAGTAGGATGAATCCAAAGTTGAGTCAACGGTGCACTTCGCCAGATGCTGGGTGGAATAATCTAATAGGTTAACGGCTAGTATAAATTCAGTTAGGAAACTATAGCTACTCTTCTATAAGACTGGCGTATAGAGATGAAAAGGAAAAAAAAACAGCCAACGAAAGAATACTATGACTAATCAAAATCGTACATTCAAACTGCATCGCCCTCCACGTGGATAAACAAGGGGTGCGTTCTACTGAGGTTGGAACTCTGGCCCCAGGGTTCGAAAAAAATCAGCGACAGACCTTAAACTCAACTAACTTAGATGCAAAAAGATTGCTAACAAAGCGACTTTTAAAGTTAGGACTGTAAAAACAATAAACCAGCTGCCCAAGATTACAGCATCTGCAGTCGAGTAACCCAACAAATGTCAATGTAAATAAGCTAAAGACAACCCTAAGCTACCGAACACATACCAAAAAGAACAATTAGAATAAATTCAAGACCAAATTGATAAATCAGAAATTCAGTAGAAGATAGACAAGCACGATTTGAATGGCAGAATGAAGTGAGTGGAAGGAAGAGCAGCTAGAGATAAAAACTAAAAGCTGCCAGCCAAGAAGAAAGACTTCAGAAGTAGAAGGAACATTTTAAGAATTTGCTCGGAAACCTTCCAGAAGTCACTGACTAACCTTACAAAAAATTATTAATTGCCAATTCGACATCACATCAGGAAAGTTTACAGAGTAGTGAAAAAAATTGAAAACTGTGTTTGTTTATTCTCTTCCTAGACTACGTACTTCGGGCGTCCATAAACCCAATAATTCAAATAGAAATAAGGCAAGAAGCAGGCGATATCTCGCCGAACGTATGACAGATGAAGACCACGCAGATATTCAAGCGCTTCTTGAAAATACACCAGCTCAAGAAAAATCCCTGCTGCATAGCTTAGAGCAAGCAGCAGTAGACAATGACATGTACATGAACGCAAATAAAACAGAATACATGCATTTTAAACAAAAAGGATCCATTTCCACGATAAGTGGCAAGCCTCAGAAATTAGAAGACCAGTTTACATACCTCGGTAGCAACATCTTATCCATTGAAAGCGATGTCAACACACACCTAGTTAAGGCTTAGAATGCTACCGACAGGTTATCGATCATATGGAAATCTGATCTATCCGATAAAATAAAACGAGATTTCTTCCGAGCTGTTTCTGTGTCCATACTACTATATGGATGCACCCCATGGACGCGAACAAGACAAAGAAAAATTTAGATAGGATCAACACAAAAATTCTGCGTACTGTCTTGAACAAATCCTGGAAGCAACACCCTACAAAACCCTACAAGTAAGACGAACAAGATATGCGGGACACTGTGAGAGAAACAAGAACAAATTTGTTAGCGACTTTCTCCTATGGACTTCTCCACATGGACGCATCAGTGTTGGCTGGCCAGCAAGGACTTGCATCAGCTTTGCATGGACACTGCATCTAGTCTAGAAGACCTCTGCTAAGAGCGTTGGATGAGAGGGACAAATGGTGACTGAAAGTCAGGGAACTCTGCGACTTGATGATGATGATGATGATGATTTAAGATCTCCAGGCTTGATGATGATGATGATGATGATCTAAGATCTAGGAGTACAGGAAAAACAAAAACAAAAAAAACTTCGGAAGATAAACGTGAACTATAATTGTTTGTCTATCTTGTTTATGAAATAACAGATCGAACACAAATATTACATCCTTTTGTTGCCCTGTCGATGGGTTTAGAATACACTGACTGTATCCCCCTGCAAAAAGGGAGCCCTGAGTATGACGCTAAACTGTATCTGGTAGTGAGGCTCTAGGTCTCGAGATCTAGAGAGTGTCTCTTCATTGCCATTACTCCCTGTACCACTCTGACACGGAGTAGTAGTACCTCTTAGGGTTCCATTTATGGGTCGAATAAATCTGCTTCAAATCATTCGATAGAAACATGTGCCAAAGTAAAATCCCAAGAAAAAACTGGACAAAAAATTGTCAATATGAACGTACAATGAACGCGATTCCTTAACCTGAACGAGTAGATATACCCACTTGTAATTATAAACTAATATTATTCTTGCTGTTCGCCTACGTTGGAAGCAGTGGCTCATCAACTGAGACTGACATCAACACGTGACTAGCAAAGGCACGGACAGCTATCGATAGACTATCGGTCATATGGAAGTCAGACGTGACCGATGAAATAAAACGCATTTTTTCCAATCAGTGGTCGTGTCGATACTGCTATATGGATGCACTACATGAACGTGAACTAAACGTATGGAGAAAAAGCTTGACGGCAACTACACAAGAATGCTGCGAGCAATATTGAACGAGTCCTGGATGCAACACCGCACAAAACACCAGCTGTACAGCCACTTACCCCCAATCATGAAAACTATCTAAGTTAGACGAACCAGACATTCGGGACACTGCTAGAGAAGTAAGGACGAACTCAAGCGACAAACATGGACGAGCAAAAGCAGGACGGCCAGCTAGAACCTATATACAACAGCTCTGTGCCGATACAGGATGTAGCCTTGAAGACCTACCGGGAGTGATGGTCAATAGAGACGGGTGGTGAGAGAGGGTCAGGGAGATCCATGCTGGCGGCGCAACATGATGATGATTATTATTATTACTAAAGAAAAAGTGGGGCGAAGAAAATGTTTACGTATTTCACAATATATGATTAATATCTGCTGAACTATTTTGACAAGTGTAGCTATAAGTAATTAAGAAATATCATCTTTTAAAATTAAACTAGGTCATTTTTTATCTTCTTTACATAAGAGTCTTGTAATACTAAGATCAATGTAAACAAAGATTATATCTAAGTGTAACAAATTCTAAAAGTAAGTGAGTACGATTTACGAGAATTTATTTAAGCAAGATTCTCGATGTTCGACGATTTGTAAAAACAACACAGGCAATTTTTTTTTACTGAAACAAGAATGTAAAAACAAATATTTTTATATATTTGATTAGAAGACTTTACAAACGAAGAAATAACAATAGAAAAACACCAAAAACTCCTGTTTCAGTCGGTATTTGTCGTACGTCCTACCGACCGGAGGAGTGTGGTACAAGGCCTTTTTAGGTTGGTCCAGATGCAAGGCCATTGCCCAGATACGCCTGGCGAGCACAAAAATGTCTCGTGCCCAGTTAGCATTCCCTTAAAAATGGGTGCCTCAGGCACCAGGTAATAAACCTAATCCCTCCAAGGAGAACTAGAGCCTTGGGGGGACGACCTCCTGAGGCTCGAGGATGCCGGTCTTGGCGCGCCCGACATGAATGCCGGCAACCCAGAATCCATGTCAGACGGTCTCGACCGATTGTCACCGGAACCAGGACACACCCGACCAGATCCGTATACTGACCATTACGGCCGACTGAAGTATGTCCCAACACAGCGACGCTCACAGATAGTGTACGCAGTAGACAAGGGAGAGAGATAGAGAGTGGCAAATTTGTATCTATATATATATATATATGCGTGTGTAGGTATATGTGAGATGTACTCGCTGCTTTACTTATTGTGTAGTATAGAACTGTATGGACATTTGTGAGCCACAGTTTGTGACTCTCACCGTCTGTTGATCTCACTCAATCAGTGGCTTTCTCAGTTTCCCCTCCGTTGAAATAACTCGAGTACTTATACTTTTTAAAAACGCACAACCTGGTGACTTTGGAAGATGTAGGCACATTGGTTGCAGAGGCTGTGTGATCGAGGTCTCGGTTTATACAATCCTTGGTTAACTGAGAGAGGTATCGATGTGGTCTCGAAGTGCTGGTACTAGTCCGAGAAGAGTGGTAGCTCGTGGACTAGGGTGATGCACATGTCTGGTGTTTGGTAAAGCAGGTGATTGCTTCTTGGTGAAGCTGGAGGTGGTCTGCAGTTGGTGTTGGCTGCTGTGCCGTTGTCTCGAGGTATCTGCCAAGGAACATAGTGACGAGACCAGAGCTATCCTTAGAAGACTTTCTGAAATTTTCCTTAAAAGGACTGGTTTAAGTCTATCTGAATTTAGCCTTAAGAAAGGCTGGTTGGAAACTGGCATCAGCTGTATTGGGTCTGCGGCTGTGATTGGTTGGATTCCACGTCAGCTGCTTTGCTTGGTGGTAAAGACGAAGACTCCTCGTTTGGCAGCTTGCTGCTAAAAGAGGAACAGATGCCTCTCCTCCAGGCAATATTTGTTTCTTCCTCCCATCAAACAGAGCTTAATTCAAAGTCTTTTTATCGTGGGGATTTGGGTAGGAGGGTTGGGCACGAGTTAAGGCTCGAACCTTGCTGTACGTATGTTGGTCATCGGCTCACTTAATGCAATGTGAGCCAGATGAGCCTACTGCTAAACTTGGACTCACTCGACGTATAGCATGAACCCGAAACGAATCCTTGTTCATAGCTAAAACTACACTCGATCTTCTAGTGTTATGCAATGCTTGTCAATGACGTCATCACCCATCTGCATGTGGCCCTGCTGAAACCAGGAGCCATTCGGCCTCGAATCTGTCCTTGACCTTGAAAAGCAACTGAGGAAGAGATCTTTCCTCAGGGCTCGAAGCCCGCCACGCTCTTGTGTATTTGTCGAACGTCTCACTGACCGAACGAGTATGGGATAATGTCTTTTTAAGGTAGGTCCGATCACAAGATCGAAACCCGCATTCGCCCGGCGGTTCAAAAAATGCCTTGAGTCTTGTTGGCATTCTCCTACAGAGAGGTGCCTCAGGCGCCATGCGATAAACCCAACCCCTCTGAGAGGTTTAGAGCCTGGAAGGACGGCCCCCTGAGGTCCAAGGTTGTCAGTATCAGCCGCAAGAAGCGGATACTAGGCCTCCCCGGCACCCACATCAAGCAGCCTCATCTGAATTTCACCAAACCAAGACACATCCGACCAGAGAACGTGGCCAGCCGAAGTGCGTCCCGACCCAGCGGTTAAGCGGACACGGCCAACACGAAAAAAGGAATGAGCAAGCAGGCTCTGAAACCAAGGGTCGCGAAAGACCGGGTGCGCTCATGTTTTTTCAGTCGCTTTTTACTGTGTTTATATGGAGGCAGCGGCTGCTTCTTTTCTGGGCTGAATGAAGGAACTTCTGTGCAATCCCGAACAGAAAATTCCTCTATTAAATATAAGTAATAATCAAATACTTCATTGTAAGAGGAGCTTTTAAATATGATGTATTTTATCCCCTGGTTACAAACTGTTTCTGAACGGCCGGCAGAATTAATCCCTTTCCAAAAATAGTTTATGTGTTGATAACAGAAGTTCACTCGTGATCGCAGGTACGATGTTGTTGTTGGCTGACGTCACGGGTGACTCAGCGTTTTCTCTAAACCGGGGATTTTGGGTATGAGTAGCCAGGACAGCTACGATTTGTTCTTTGCTGATTGGTCTAAAAATATAGGAGTGTAAATAATATAATAGAAGAATACATGTTACATACAAATAATTACAGTTAGAATAGTTCGCATAATGTTTTATTGTTGTTTTAATCAGTTCTTCTGACTTTCAAAACATCTGTCTTGATTTATTTCTGAATAAAACCGGTGAGAAGTAAAGATTGCAAGGTGTATTTTGATCTGTCGTGAAACAATCAACTATAAATTAAGTATCAATAATTATCTTTTTTTCTGTTTGGTTGGTTGGTTGGTTTTGTTTGCTTGTTTGTTTGTTTTTCTTAGTATATTGTGATCTTAAGCAAAGAACAACAAATCTTATCTTAATGACTATGAATTATATTCCTTAAGTATGTCATGAAACTGTATCTGATAGTGAGGTTCTCCAGATCTAGGGAGTATGGTCTACGATTTCATTGCCATTACTACCAGGTCCCCTTAGACCCGGAGTGGAAGTACCCGTTAAGGCCCCATCTATGGGTCAAGTAGATCTATTTAAAAATCATTCGTATTCGATCTGACTGTACGCAAAAAAAAAAAAAAAAAAGAAAAAGAAACTTTTAAGAAACAACTAAACAAAAAATGTAAACATGAACATATAACGAATGAAACTCACTAACCTCTAGGCATTGAATCACCCTTAACAAGTTGAGAAGTTAAAATCAATCAATCAATCAACAAATGAAATAAGAATATCAACTTTTAAACCAATCTTTCTATTTTTGTAAAAAAATATGAAGCAACAAAACAGTCTTGCTTTTATTCAAATCAACAGATCATTCGCGACAATTCGGGATATAATGTCCCCACTCCCAGCTTCGAAGCGCTGGACACTCACAAAAGTATACTCTACAAAGTACAGAAAATTATAATCTGTCACTTTTTTGTGAGTGGGAGATGCAAGGAATTTTTACTGATCATTTTATATAGGTGTTACATAGTCAATGCCACGTCATCGTGACATTCTCTGAGTTGTAAAGGTGATTCAGTGATGTGTACTAACGTAATTACGGAATAAGTAATATATTAACTTATTAGAGTTTGTGGGGTATGTGTGGCTGAGGAGTCACGGGCAAAGGGCAAGGCTGTGTTGCCGTTTGATATCTGACTCCATATTTTGGTTACTTTATTTTACTTCCACAATGACTGGTCTGTGTAATGCCTTGCCCAAGAAAATCCCAAAAGAATTGTACAAAAGAAAAGACAGCTACAGATAAGAGACGAAGACGTTTCTTTTATACTTTCCTTTATTTACTGGGTTCAACAACCATTCCATGGATGAGGGAGTTTTTCCTGAATACATTGAAATGGTTGAACCCCCAGCTAAGGTGTCAAAAATACGCTGTTTCATGTATGTATTTGTCCTTATTTGGTATTTCGGGCTTCCCTAAGGGTTAGTTTTCTTTTGGAAGTTTTGTCAAAGTCCGGTAAGTTCCTTTGTGGGTCTTTTACATTTCAGCATAACGCTGACCGAGGGAGGGCTGCTACTGGGTGAAAGGGATTAACCAACGCTTCGCCCAAAGACGTATGTGTGGTGCCCAGACACGCCAGCAACGATGTTGTCAAAACGCTGGTCACCGCCTGAAAGAGAAAGAATGCCTGGTCTCCTTTGTCAAGAGGAATGCCTTTTTTCTTTTACGCTTGCATCATCTCTTTTCCTGTTAGGGAACTCTGGGAGTTTCTGCAAATTTGATAGTTTTCTTTTTTCTTTTTTTTTAAATTTAATTTTAAATTTTATTTATTTATCTATTCGTTCCCTACTCACCGAATATAAGAAATGTGAAATTTGATCACGCCAGTCTTAAAGCTCAGCGACTTAGCCACCATTTATATATATATATATATATGTGTGTGTGTGTGTGTGTGTGTGTGTATGTGTGTGTGTGATTCTATTTAATATGTATGTGTGTGTGTGTGTGTGTGATTCCATTTAATATGTATGTAGTGTTACATCATAGAAAAAGAAATTATTCTTTTCGTTAAGGGAGAACTCAAATAATAAAATCTAAGGGATTTTAAACTCAACAACAAAATACAAATAAGAGGAGAGAAGGACAAGTTACAATTTATATATTATATTACTTAACTTAAATATTTGTTTAAAGCCAAAAGACCGTAGAATACAAATGGTATAACCATTATCGGTATTCTGTTAGATAGTGAAGAGTCGAATCTTCACTTAACAAGGACCAATAAATAAACCGAATCTATTTCATACGACGATTACCATAACACAACAATTGCCTCCAGCTTGTGAATTACTGAATTATAAAAATACAAAGACTTTGGAGCCAATGGCAAATACGAATAGGAAAACTTTATTGAAGGTATATTTATTTGTTAGAAAATTATTCTTTGATGGGAAGTCACTAGTAAATATAGAAATGCTTGCAAAGTAAAGATGAAATTACTCCATAAAGGTTGATATGCCACAAAGCCAACCAACTATTCAAGTAATCATATTGTCTTTGGGGCTGCAAAGCAGCAGGCCAGTCCGATGCTAAACTTTGTCCATTGCCAAGCGAACGTCGGAATTGAACCTTGTATCAATGTAATTATCACAGGCCTCCGTCTACTCAAATGTCCTTGGGGCTGCATAACAGCAGGACAGTCCGATGCTAAACTTTGTCCATTGCCAAGCGAGCGTCGGAATTGAACCTTGTATCAATGTAATTATCGCAGCCCTTCCGTTGAAAAAATGCAGTCATCTATGACGTCAGCTACTGGAAATGACGAACCCTGCTATTAACAATAACTTCATCCTTCATTGGCAATTAGATATTTCCGTTACCAACACGAAACCTTTTTTCGAAATAAATTAATTCTACAAATAACCTCTAAATGCAGAACAAAATAGATTGCATTTGTAAGCTCCTCCCATCAGTATAATGAGATGTTTTATTATTACTCATATTTGAAAAAAAGGGGACTTTCTGCCTCGACAACACAGAATTTTCGCCACTCAAGCACAAGGCAGATCATCCAATACGCTGGCCTTCCTTTCTATATAAAGACAGTCCCTGACCACAAAACTTCGGTAGGCGGCCGGAGATTCCCCATCTGCCAACCAACACTAGATTCAACCAATCACAGTCGCAGACTCAGCACAGCAAATCCCAGGATTCGACCAATCACAGCAGCTATCTTAAACAGTTCCCTTTTAAGAGCTATTTCAGAAAGTCTCCAGAGGATGTCCTCTGGTTCTCTCACGTACACCCCTTTCAAGAGAAGTGAAACTTTGCAGGTACAACGAGACGATAACGCAGCAACCAACGAGATTTGCAGAGGACCAGATGCATTTACAGTAGACCAGTTTCTCTTGCAACAGACCAGACCTGCACTACCAAATCTGCAGTAGCACTCCAGTCCACGAGCAACACATCTGCTCGGACTATCATCAACTTTCCGTGGACACGTTGACATACACCCGGTTAATCAGGAACTGAATAAACCGAGATATCGATCATGCAGTCTCAGCAAAATATGCGTCCGCTTCTTCGACCGTCTCCAGATTCCTGATCATACATCTCCGCCTATTACCTGCCGCGAGAACCAAAATCATCCTGATTTTGTAAACTCACCGTCACCAAGAACTTTTAGACAGCCGAGTCTACTCTTTTCGACTGCACCAACTTTCAACACAGCAGAGACTACACGGACATTATGCAGCTGCTGCGATTCTACATCCATGATAATCTGTTTAGGGTCATTTCATGCCTCGGGGTCAAGGAATCGTGTTCATTGTACGTTTGTATTAACATTTTTTTGTGTGATTGTTTCTTAATAGGTTGTTTTGTTTTTTCACGGTCTTATCGATTATGAATAATTTTTGAACAGATCTGTTTGATCTCTAAATGGAACCCTAACAGTCACAACCACTCTGGACCAGAGTGGAGATGGGAGTAATGTCAATGAAATAGTATTCTACACTTTCCAAATCTCCAGAATTGGAGACTCTTCATCAGATAGTTTAGTGTCATACACAGCACACTTCTTTTTTGCAAGCGAGGGAGTCTTACTCCTTTGCAGGGGATGCAGTCGATGAATCCTGCCGACAGAGTTCTAGAGTTATTCTGGGGAGGCGATGCCATGAAGAAGGAATGCAGGGAAAAAACGCCAGATTGTTTCAGTAAAATTCTCATTGGAACCATAAGGTTATATCATTAACACAAAATGTTTTCTGATCACCTATTTCAACATCACTGAAGACCAGGTATGCCAGGCTAAAAAAGTGAACCCGCTGGACGCGATCTGATCTCAACTTTTAATAACCAGTAAAGATGAGAAGTACCTTTACAATAGACGATCTTCGTATCTTCGCTAACAATAACTGTGTATGTGGACACCTTACGTTGCGCAAGGATTCTCATTGAGTGGCTCCATAATTCTGACATCGTGTTAAACTTAATTCATCTAAGTAAATAGTTAGGTTTAAAGTGAAGGGAGACAACTACAGTATTTGTCAAATTAAAGGGAGAAAACTACGAGGATACTATTTGCCAATGTCTCCCACCAGACATGCTTTGTGACACAACCAGTAGAAAAAAGTTCAGTATCATTAATGATTATAATGATATTAAGAGCGATCAGAAGGGCAACCAAAAGAAATTATCGAGTATACCAAATAAAAAACCCTAAAATGAACCAAATGTATTGTTCATAAATATATACTAAGTAATACGATAATTAAATTACTTAAGTATATTACATTTACCGGAGGGAGATGCTTTGGTTTCTCTGTTTCTTAGTGGCATGCCAATCTTCGTGAGTTATTTTATACCAAAGCCATTCTTGCAGAAGAAGTAGAAGTTACTTCTAACTTTTTCCGCTATCGGAAGTTACTTTTAACCAGACTGCTGTTGATTACCTAGAATAAGATATATTCATCAGCATTTTCATCAAAAAAGTCGCTCGGTAGCCACAAGAGCTTAAGATCAAAGTGTAGTGTGACCTTTATACGACTTGGTCTACTCACTTGACTCCTCTCTCCGTGCCAACCTTCTGATGAACTCGTGATCCCGCTTAATCGTTGTTGATCCAGCCAAGAAGCTGAAAACATTCAAGCTGTCTGTGATCCTGCTAAACTCGGGTCGACCTTGCCAAGAAGAGGGAACGTTCAAGCACACTTGTGATCCTGCCTATCTGCGGCCGATTCTGTATGGAAGCAAACACGGGTTAGGCTCACTGCGAACCTGTCTTCTGCGGACTACGTACATGCTCGCTGCCCAACTCGACCTCTGTAGATCACGTTCCAGCTCACTGGCGTTCCTGCCGACCGCTGATGATGCTCCGGCCCTCAGTCGTTCCTGACGACCGATGATGATGCTCCAGTCCGCGGTAGTTCTTGCCGACCGCTGAAGCCGTTCCTGCCGACTGCTGACGATGCCCCTGCCCGAAACCGTTCCTGCCGACAGCGGAAGAATCTTCCAGCTTAAAGCCGAACCGGTTTCCTTCACTGACCACTTTTCTGCCGACCCAGCCACCCGCTAGCCGCACCACATTTGTCTCGACTTTCTAGCGATCACTCGTCTACAATAGAAACTGTCCTTATTAGGGCAAGCATAAAATTAAGTCTTATCTTGACGACTGTGAATCTTTGTTCCCGTTTAAAGGTGTCCCTGTCCTGCCTGTCCTGCCTGTCCTACCTTGACAGCTTTTTTTCCAGACCAGCATTCCAATCTACAAAAAACAAATCTGCTCGGACTATCATTAGCACTCTAAGACGGCGTCGACATATACGCCCGGTTAACCAGGAACTGAATAAACTGGGATATCGATCATCCAGCCACTGCAGCCGATGCGTCCACCTCTTCAAAAGTCTCCAGATTCCTGACCATGCAGCTACACCAACGACCAACAGCAAGCGCCAAGACCATCCTGATCTTCTAAACTCACTGTCACCAAGAACTTTTAGACATTAGAGTCTACCTCTTTTTGACCACACCGACTTTCAATACTGTTTAGATACACCAAAAGCAATTCTGCGCCCATGCAAACCTTTCGTGTTCGATTCACTCAGTAAAGGCTTGACATTTAAATCTTACCCTCTTATCATTGTCATTTGTCTTGTTCGCTGTCAATCATTATAATTTATGAACGTTTGCGGCATCGGCGTTCTTACCACGTCACCCACTACAAAAAAATAGTGGCACTATTCAACCCATAACTAGGGGATAAGGTGATTCATATTTTTCCAAAGGGAATTTGTCCGAAAGTGAACGTAGCAACGTGATTGGAGTTCGAACTCACTTTCTTCAAGGCCACAGTCCACGACTTTAGCCATTATGCCATCGAAGAAAGAGTGGCAATATGAAAGTAGAATTTGGTACCACTTTACCCTGGGGTCTACGAGATCAAATAAATGAAGATGACGTCCATGAAAAATAACCTTCGCCAGCGCATTCAAATCGTTTTAAAAATTGCTTCTTTCTTCCTAACTTAAATCAGAGTTGACAAAAAAGTCTATCAAATGTATCAGCATAGCATCTCTCATGACAATTGGGGATTCTTAGCAATATCTTTCTCATTTCTAGGTTATAAATAACTGGTTTTGCTCATTTATATGATATCACATAAAACAGTATTAGTTCGTAAGAAAAAGAAAACAAAACAAAAAAATGGGATACTTTCAAATAAATTCTTTACGTTTAATCTTTCGGATTTCTACTTTTAGCAATTCAGATTTTCTAATATCAAATGTTCAACATAGATTAAGTTTACAAGTCTAAAAGGCTTCAACTTGCCATTTACCCAAAGAATTAGTGTGAAATAAACTCTAAGGCTCTAAGTTAGTGTTTAAATCCATCCAGTTTGCCGATTTCATTCCACCCATACTTCCGGAATGATATCTGGATTTACCATTTTAATGATTATCAATAAATTATAGAAAATACAAAAAAGATGACCATATCTTTTTATCTGCAAATTCTGCAATTTTTATTTTGTTTTTGATTTGTTTGTTTGTTTGTTTGTTAATGTTTATTTTTCATTTAAGGAATGCAAAAAATGTTCCGGCAGAAAGTCACAGATTTGCTGGTATTTTTTCTTTATCTCCAAGACTGGACGTGCCACGTTTCAGCTACAAAAAGAACGACGCTGGATGATTATCTGAATACCTGTATTGATAGCATAAAGCACAAGACAAAACCTGGACCGGAAGCCAAATTGTTTCAACAAGTAAAGAAAAATTTTACATTAAAGACATTCAAATTATTTCTGTTTTTAATCAACCATAGTCAGCAAAGTTGAAAGTAATTGGGAATAAAAATAAGAATTCAAATTGAAATATATTGGCTAAACTTAGCTGAGGTACATCTCCCACAAAGATAGGGACTTTCAGTCGGAATCGAAGTTACTGTATTAGTGTATTAATAAAAGACAAAATCGTTAATGTATATATATATATATATACGCTCTCACTGTTATACCTTTTATCACACACACACACGCGCGCGCGCGCACACACACATACAAGACGAGTCATTCAATAAATAATGGATTTTTAAAGCAAAATAGAAATGTTTTTCCATAAATCTAAACTTTGTATTGTTTGCAATTGGTTTACTGCAAGTTGTGCAAGCTCTGAAAAGGAAGCTGCTAACTTGCCTTCAGCCGCTTAATAACTGACTGACCCTTTAAAAAATCCCTAACTATCGTGTGACCGTTCCTCGCATTTACCGTGAGAGGTCTTGTGGTTGATACTTTGTTGTCCATCATATATGTGGTCACTTGGTTCACAGGGGAAGCAAAGGCTAATATATTACAATGACAGTTGTATGGCATGCTCAGTTTTAGCTAATTAATCTTGGGGGTTTATTTGGGAATCAGAAGAGTGGAGAAAGAATTGATACATTTTAAAATAACATTTATAAACGGGATGAGGCAAAAGTAAATAGGAAATCAACAAAAATATTATATTAATTCCTATTATTTCTGCACAACGTTGCTTACTTTTTCTCATCTATATCAATTGTTAATAAGCCGATTAAATTGGGTGAAATTTCCTTTCAATATAACTTCCAGAGTTTCCATTTCCTTTATTTTAGTGTAGCCCATGGAAGGATCGATCGTGTTGTACTACTGAGAACTCAGTCATCATGCATAATAAAAGTCATCTTTGGTACAATTTCAATTTGGACCATTCCGGAAAACTCTCCAATGAATGTCGACGCCATTTCCTGCAAGATTTGTGCTTCTATGAATGTTCACCAAACACTGGGCCGTGGCTGAAAGATGTAAGTAAAAAACAGAAGACAAGTGCTAATAGTGAGTATAAAATAATATAAATTATCCAAAGAAAGAACTGCCCAATCGACTGGGGCTATGAAATGCGCCGATTGTATCTCTGCAGACACCCCTCCCAACAAGTGTTCTGGATGTGACACTAAACCATCTAATCATGATCCTCCAGTCCTGAAGTTTGGGGAATCTGGAGTACTCCTTGACTGCCATAATTCCCAGGTCCACTCTATACTGGAATGGTAACATCTGTTAAGGTGCCATGTATGGGTCAAATAGAAATATTTAATGGGTTTTCTATACTAGCAACCATTTAACTGTCCACACGAATGATTTGAAAAGACTCACTAATGATAAATAGCAATGCTTAAAACCATTTAACTGTGTCCAAATAAATGAACTCATTTAATTATGTTATTAACAAACTATTCGTTTACAAATCATTCATATTTAATATATATGTGTAAATATAAATTGGCATTAAATTATCTACAAGGGTTGATATGCTGTAAAAACCAACCAACCAACCAACCTAAAGTAAGAAATGATTTCAAAAATATACAAAAGTGAGTCAAAGGTTTTGCAATATTTCCGTAAAGTGAGGTATAATTCGGCAGCTCCGAATGCTTTTGCTGAGGTTTTGAAGATGATGAACCACATTGAACTGTGAGATACCGAACTCGCCTGATACTCCCTGTGTGTTACTCACCGGAATTACCTCTGCAGCTTCGAGCACAAATCTGACCTTTCCTGATAGTCGAGGTTGTTGCAACCCGAGCGAAATGTCCGTGGTATTATGACCCATATATTCCCGAATTACACTTCGTCGAATATTCTGTGCGCCTTTCAAATTACCCAAGGAGTGAAGAAATACATAACGTGTTAGTGCACCAGCAACCACGATAATACTAACCAAAGTGGGTACCTGCCACAGCTGGAACATGATATATGCACTGCAAACAATCACGTACCAAAATTTTGCCAAGCTTTTAAATCACCCTAGTATTAAAAAAATATTTAAGTTATTGACACTCACAACACAGCTTTGTAGAGAAGCACTTGCAGTTTATTAGTACAACTTACAATAAGCAAAGAATTGAAAATGAATACATTTTCCTCTTAACTTCAATATTTTTGTACCGAAATCATATTTGCTTATGTCTTGGTCCATGAGATGCTGATATAATTAGTTTGTAAGGAATTAATTTTACCAATTTTTCCAAACGGTTTAGTGTAGAACTTACAACTCCTGATCTGTTCTCCCTCTTTGAGGTGACCTCCATGGCAGAGTGGCTAACATGTTAGACTACAACATCCTAGTAAGCAAGTTCGAACTCCTGTCGAACGGGAAAGGCATAAACTCCCTTATACCCTGAGAATGGATTAAATAGTATCACTACTGTTTTATGAGAATGGCTTCGGCATTAAATTACACTCGAAAGTTGATATGCCATGAAATTAATAAACCAAAACAGACCAAAACTCTTTGTGAATTTCTGTGTGTTGTGTAGATACTGATGGTCTCTTGGAACATTTACCTTTATACAAACTTTCCGTTATTGTTTCAAATTTCTTATACTAATCTTTAATAGATTGTCTTGTCTCTGACGATTTCCCAAAATGTATTCTAAATTGCCGTTGCATGATGGGAAGCGAATTTATATCAACCCAAGTACATAAAATGCCTCCTCAACAGCTATTGCTTTTGCCACCTTAACTGAGAATAAGACACCAAGTACTGCTGAAATCCAAAATGATAAACTTTAGTGCTTTTCTCTAAAACTGTGTCTTGAGAATAATAATTCTATAAATAATACATTGAAAAAGCTCCAATTGTTTTGTCTATTCTGATGTTTTCTCTTGATTTTTTTTTATCTTGACACAAATATTCTGTTGTTTCAGATTTCCCGTACGAGTCATCGATGGTTTGTCTAGTCAGTGGGGAATTCCAAAAATGTATTCTAAAATGCAGCTATATGACAGTGAAGGAATTTGTTTTGCTTAATTCTAGCATATAAAAATACCTTCTCAAAAGCAATAGTTTGTGTTACTCTGATATATAATGGAATACTTGGTGCTGTGGAAAGTTCATCTCATTATAGACCAATTAACTTCCATTGTATTATGAGGAAAATCCTTTAGTCAGTGATTAATAAGCAAGTTATGAAACATCTTCAGAAAGCGATTTGCAGTAGGGATTTCAGTCTCCCAGGTCTCCTGTCAATGTGCTCTCAGGAATCACCCATTTGATTAGTGAAGCGCTTGATAGTGATTTTAAGGCTTAAAGCATCGCATTGACTTTAAGGCACTTAACTTGATTTAACACAAAATATCTATCCTCAAGCTCTTCAGTCATAGTATAATCGGAAGGGTTTTGACATTTGTATACAAAGATTTTAGAAAATGTTTAATTAATCATTAAAGATTATAGGTGAGGCATTACAAATGAGTGATTGTTTGTGGTCAGAAATTAATATGCTACAGATAGAATTAGAATTTATCCGACCACCCAACAAGTAAGATTTGACACAAGGTCATTTTGTTGTGCGGAGCAACGCATGATTCGAGACTCACGTACGACTATCACCAAAAATTCTTGATCCCGTCGATATTCAGGCGCCAAGCCATGAAATCAGCCCTGCAAAGCAGATATTGCCGGGGGGGGATCACCCCCCTCCCGAACCGGGTGATTCAAATTAATAACAGAATAGAGCTATTATATGCATATTACAAATGCATTGTTAAGTATCTTAAAAATGCATTAAAAGGAGTTGTAAATAATTTCCCTATAGAAATACACTGCAAATTATTTTACTACTGAACTGCAGTGTAAATGATTTTACAATAGAAATGTATTGTCAGAGGTTAAGCATTAATGTAAGTATTAATCAAATAATAAGTTATCTTGTTCCATTGACAGGTAAAAATGAAGATCAGAAATGAAAAAGCCTATGAGATTCCCCTATGCAAATCTGACTGTGATAGTTGGTGGAATGCATGTCGAAATGATTATACTTGCTTAGATAATTGGGGAAAAGGATTTGATTGGTCATCAGGTAAGAATTGTTCGACTTTTTTAAAATATGAAAAATTGATTTAAATACCTTTTCTTTTCCATTGAATGGCATTTCTATACTTGAAAAAGAAAAAACATAAAACATTTAATCTTAAATTTTGAGTTGTTTAAACACATATTGTTAAAGTTTAAGATCCTTTGAACAAGAAGTAGTCAGGTCACAAGATTACAAAATGTTATCAATGTTTCTAAAACACTCTTCGTTTAATTGTGTTTAGTCATGACATACGAAAAAAATGACCTGCTTATCACAACAGAATGTTAATGAAAACAAGAGGAGTCAAATTCCACCCAGATCTTGCCATATATTTCTAAAGTTGAAGTTTATTCAGCCAAATGTTTTGAAAAACTTTCAATTCTTGTTCAACTTCTTATTCTCTTTCTAAACAACATTTCAAACATTATGAGAATATTAATTTTTTGTAGAGGTAAGACAAAAAAAAAAACCTTAAAAACCAACTATACAATATATATATATATATATATATATATATATATATATATATATATATATATAAACGTACAATATATGCAATTCCCTAACTTCTGGGCATAAAATATCCCCAGACAGGTTGACATGCCGTTGAAATCAACCAATCAATCAATCAATCAATCTTGTAACGCTTTTAAAGGGTCTGTGTAATGGAAATTCACTAACTAGATGAAAATATGTTGAAATGAATAAACCAGACAACATAGATTGAGTTGAATGATTATAAAAAAAAACGTATTTAGTTATAATTGGCGACGAAAGAGCAAAGAAAGTAAAAGAAGCATGCAAGAATTTGTTTCTACAAAAGAGTATTCAAGAAAAATGTCTTTTCATGCGAAAGAGTCTATTTCTGCAAAAGTGAGTTCAACAAGAAAATCTGTTCGCTCGAAATAGTTTGTTTTGAACTGAGTTTATTTGCGGAAAAATGTGTTTTTAGGAATCGTTGATATAGTTGAATGTTGCAAAAGTGATTGTCCTGCATTCATTAAGTGTTTCGGCAAAATCGCAGTTTGATGATCCACAATGTAGTAGCAATCTTAACAGAAGGGAAGGAAAGCAGTGATAATAGTAGTACTCATATTAAAGTGCATTTAAAAACACTGGTACGAGTGTGTTCGCTGATATACGTATATAAGTTGGTGACTGGAGAATATATAGGTAATTTCAATAACCCTAAGTGACCAGCCTGGTACGAAGCTGTTATGAGATGAAAATTGATTCTCGCAGTCAAGGTTTTGAGTTTAGTACTTTGACCATCAAAGATTCCTGCAGAAATTATAACTGAACTGCCCGGCAAAGATATTTTCGCGTATTTATAGGGTTTTGGACATGGAGAATGGACAATCTTAGGGCTTTTGTATTTCAGGCTGGAAGCAAGGTATACGCCCACTTGTGGCTTTTGGATAAGTCGAATATCAGTTAATTGTAGTAACTTAGCCAATTTTCAGATCCTAAAACTGCTCAAAACTTTACTGTTGTGTTTCAGATTGATATGTAAGCTTTGCCCTCAATCTAAACATTTCAAATACTGCGAAAACATTAATTCTCTGCCATAATGAAAGAATCCAAATTGTGTATTTTAACAATCCTACCATTCAATGAATAAGATTATTACCCAGAGAATACAAAGCATAAGGTTGATTCAAAAGTTTTGTAATATTTTGGTCCCAATTCTGCAGCTCTAGAGGTTTTTCCTGAAGTCGTAAAAGTTACAAAGCACACTGGGCTATGAGATACCGAGCTTGTCTGATCCTTGTTAGATTTGTCTCTATGGATTCGAATACAGCCTCTGAATCTACGATTTTAGATCTATCTGATATTGCCTGATCGTTCAGGTTCTTTCGTCCCGAACTGTGATCAATTAAACTTCCACTTTTCGCACAAAAATGTTTTTGGTGGCCTTCACAGCGTTATGGCTCAATTTTAACTTGTAAAGCATATGATTAGACTCGTTGCACGTTCATCTATGCAGCCTTCAAACTAAACACTGAATGAAGCCATGTACAACGTGTTAGCACACCAACTACCACGATACTACCAATCACAGAGGTTACCTACCAGGGTTGAACAGCTTTGATTACGTGACATAGGCGTCGCAAACAAGTACATACTATCAAAATATTGCAAAACCTTTGACTCGCCTAGTAGATTAATATCCACATAGTTATATAAATATGAATAAACTGAGGTAAAAAGATATAAACAGGCTAAATTTGACTCTGGAATAGATAAACAGATTTAAAACAGATTGAGACAAAGATTTTCTAGATTTAACTGAGTATAACAGTTATAGTAATGGGACACTTGGTGAGAATCAAACTCACTGTCAAAAGCTTATAAGACCAGATTACAGACCGCAAAATCTTGTGAGTGATACAAAATAATATATTTACCCAACCTCTCCGCCACGAGCGGCATGTAACAAAGAAGTAAAGTTGGCGACCGTAGTTGAGGGCGATACGAAGGCTTCCTTTTCAATAGTTACTACACCAAGGTGTAGGGAAAGGCATTACTCCTTCACCTGGATTGCTCCACTTTACCCTTGATCCTTACCTTATAATGCTGCCTTGCTTAACGCAGGGCAGCATCTGGTTACATTTTTTTTAATCATTGGTATGACTCGACCTGGGATTGAACCCCAGTCTTCCGTGCCATTGGCGAACATTCTAGCCACAAGGCTAATGAGCCAAACAGAAGGTGTTATTATGCAGAGTAATGCTGAGCTTTTCATTCAGCTAGACTTGCTGCTTAACCAAAGTTTATAAAAAAATTATCTTCCATATTATTTACCCCCCTATCTGGAAGGATAATAGATGTATTCATGCCTTTCCTAAGAGTATGAACTCGAAGTAAAACGTAAACTGCTTGTGCTAGAATTTGAACTCAGGTCACCGATTACATTTCCTACGACGTTAACCATTACGCTTAGCGCACCCCCTTATTTACCCAACCCCTCCGCCTCGAACAGGAGGCGAAACAAGGACAGGTTTTTAACAGAGTACAGCTGGTTTTAATTCAGTGTTTACCTTCTGCTGGGCTAGTTGCCTAACCAAGTCTTAAGAACCCAATCTGCCTCACTATTTACCCATAGCTGGGGAGAGGAGAACAGATGTATTCATACTTTTCTCAAGAGCATTAGCTCAACGTGAAATACAAACAGCCTCGTTCAGGATTTGAACTCAAATTGCCGATTACATTTCCAACGCCAATAAACGTTGCACTAAGAGCGTCTGCTTTTTGATTTTGTTGGTGATAGAGAAGTAGATAGTTTTAATTAAACAATCATGATGATAATCAGCTGTAAGATATTTTGCAAAACTATTAAAAAAAAAAAAGTTTATAGGAACTCTCAATTTTTTTTTTTTTATTTCCAGGTATCAATGTTTGCCCAACTGGTTCAGTCGATAGACCATTCCATGACGTTTTTGATAATGCAGAAAAATTCTGTGAACAAATCTGGAACTTTTCTTGGAAAGTTGTCCCTAACTCAGAACCCTGCATGAAGATTTGGTTTACTGGTGCCAACCCGAATGACAGAATTGCAAAAATGAAAGCTATAAGTTTGATCTCTCAGAGTCCTTCATTAATTAACTCAAATATTATTCTGTTATTTTTGTTTATAGTTTCCCTGATATTGAAGTAAAAATGGTCAGAATTTTCGAATTTTTGTAGTAAAGTTAACAATAACTGTCTCCCCTAGATCATCCACTTCTACATATTGAAAAAAAGCCGCAACCCTAATAGACTTTAGTTATATAATTGTTCAATAAAAATTCCAATCAAACAATTACCTCGTTCGTTTTTCATGACAATTGCTTTCAGGAAATTTGAAACAAGGTTGAAAAATAAAATAAAATAAAAGTGAAAATCAACGATATACATTTTTATAAGAATTAACAAATTAGAATCTTTTCTAGTAAACACAATAAACCAGCAACCTGGGCTAACAGTATCTGCTGTTGATAATTACACTGATATTATATGCTTACAAGAACATAAATACTACCATTGCGAACGAGAAATAAATTGCATGATCCCTGTAATAGATTAACATTTGTCTCGGTATCTAGATGGGAAAACTCCGTTAATGCCTCCGCCATAGGAGGTGAAAGAATGCTTCTCAGTCGTCGTGCCTTAAAATAACTAGCAGAGAGAAAATTCAACCAAGAATGATGTGTGCTTGATTTAATGGCAACCTCTGCACAACAATAGTCTCTTGCTAAAGTCCCATTGATACTAGTGATGAAACGGATATCATCACCTTCTACAACGAGCTATCATCCCTTGTCCGACACATTCCCAAAATACAAAGTTCTCATAATCAGAACAGACATCAATGCTCATATAAGCAAAGATGGAAATCATGAATTCTGCTATCCCAACTCGCCAAACAAATGGTAAATATCGAGCAAATTTTTCACTTGAGAAAAAGTAAACATCCGTAAACACTAAATTCCAAAAAAAGGAACGGGATACTATGGACCGACAACTTCCAAAAATATATATTCATCATTAAAATGATTAGACAAGGCTTTGAATTGTGAGGAAAACACCTCTTTTGAAGGATTATCTTCCGATCTCGTAAGAGTCGCGGTAAAGATTCTCTTGAGTTTACGTAGAATTAAGAAATAAACTGTAAAAGCTTCACAATATAAGTGACCCTCACTCACCAATAGCGATATTAGAAATATAAAGTAACTCAAAGAAACAAGTTTGGCACTCTTCAGGAAATGTGGCAGAGTGCTTACCAGCCAGACTAAGAGCTAAATGTAGAGTTCCATGGAAGTCAATGAGGGAATACACATCGGGGCCGCATGATTGTCTAACTACTCATTGTGTTGACTTTCTCAGCAGGTCGAGTCGAAATGCATGAGCCATAGATGGTCCCACCAAGAAAGAACTAGGTGAAAACAAAAAGATGAATAAATATTTAAAAGGAGGGAGAAGTTCATGTGACAAAAACGACGGTTCGTGGTGTCCGCATTAGGTTGTTCTCTAAAAAAGAAAAAACTGACCCTCCTGTGTATATGGAGAGACAAACATTCCTATTTCCGGACATTCAGTCACCCAAGACTGAAAATAAAAAATGAAAGACCCAAGACTCCCGGACCTTTAAAGGTGGGATCATAGAATTTTTAAAGCCATTGATCCGTTTTTATCTAGCATCTGCGTTTTATACAAGCAGAGAAAAAGTAGTGGTTCCCACATAAATATATGTCTCGGTCTTATATGGACACTCACCTCGACACAATTACGCATGTACATACCCAGGATCAACTGACAACCATACATATGTATACACCCGTACGTACAAACCTACAAACCTACATATACTCTCACATAGAGCTATCCCCGTAGTGTCACATCAATAGCAGTTCGAGAAAAACTAGATAACATAAAAAATCCTCCTTACTTAATAAAAGAAACCTAACAAATGCCAATACCCAGAAACTTAAGAAAGCCCAGAGAGAACTAAACGATAACAAAAAGCCCAGAGATAACTAATAGATAAAAAAAGACAGTATATATCCGAGGCCAAATAGATAAAATCAGAAATTCGGTAGTGTTATGTTTTGACCTTTTGACCCGGCCAAACAAGCAGCAGATGTTATGTCGTGGAAACGATGACAGATGCAGACTTCGCAGATGATCTAGCGCTTCCTGAAATTCACCAGACTAAGCTGAATGCTTACTGAATAGTCTGGAGGAAATAGCAGGAGGTATTGGCCTCTACGTGTATTCAAATAAAACAGAGTACATGTCTTTTAAACAAGAGCCATCTCCACTTTAAGTAAGAAGCCTCTAAGATTAGTAGACCAGTTAATATACCTCGGCAGCAACATCTCATCAGCTGAACGCGATATCAACATATGCCTGATGAAGTTGTGCAATGCTAAAGACAGCTTATCGATCACCGGGATATATTATCTATCCGATAAAATAAAACTGGATTTTTCCACGTTGTGGCTGTGTCAATCCTACTGCGTGGATACACCACCTGGATGTTAACAAAACACGTGGAGATAAAGCTAGATGGTAACTATATACAAGACTGGGCAGTAAAAGAAGGAGTGTTCGAATGATTTCTTCGTATCACCGCACTTTACGCATTCTGGCGAAACTGCCAATCCAAGCACCTCGAATTATCAGCCAAGCGAGAGAAGATTCATGATTAATGAGGTACCTTTACCTCCGTCGACTCATCTCCTTCGTCACACCAAGCTCCCCAGTAAGATCGTCTCGTACAACACACACCTGATACAATATTCTATGTAACAACGACCAGGTGTCTAAGAGGTCAGTCATAAACTTAAAGAAAACCTCCAGTGCATGTCGACATAGATGGAGCACTCGTTTTTGAGCATTAGACATGCATTCTCATTATCTAAGGGCACGCGTCTCAAGACCACGAAGACCTTTTTGGTTCTTTCCAGAATTGACTGTTTTCGTTATCCAGTGGGCATATCTGAGCCAAGAATGTCAGCCATGATTTATCAAACTTTATCAAAAGTCACTTTCGGAAGGATGAAGGTAACAAATCTCGCGATATACCTACGGATATCTGAAATTTCATAGAAATCTGAACAGGATATTTTACTGAGTAGATCGGTAGAGAAAAAAGGATCAACTGAAAATTGTCACGTGATATCCCACTGAGACGATAGAAATAAGATTAATACTATCCTCTTGTTTGAATTAACAGTGGCAAGCCGTCAAAGAGTGACCGTTGGGAAAGAATATGGGTCACAGGGGAGACCAGATGTTTATACTTGGTGAACTCACTCGGGTCGCCTGACACTGGAAGGTAGAAGCCAAACGATTGGCTGGGACCCTAAGACGGAAGTGGGGACTCCTCTCCGTCAGCGGAAATAGAAAATAAGAAAATTAGTTATTGGACAGGGCTCGTGGCAGACAGACCAAAAGTCAGTACTCCGGGTGAAGAAGACAAAAAAATATCTCGGACACGAGGGACCCAAGTTCTTCAAGCCAGTATTAAAAATAGCATAAAGTCTATTAGCCCGTAAAAGAAGAAAGATTCTCCACGGAACTCCATCAAAGAAATAAGATAAGTACCCTTGGGACTGTTTCTCCTTATACCAAATTTTATATACCCTCTCTCTCTCTCTCTCTCAATTTGAAGGAAAACGAAAGAAAAGAAAAGAAGAAAGACACTTATGTTCATGGACTGTTCATTTATTATATATTTGACACTTTGAAGGTGTATATAAGTGTAGTAAAAGATTCATGTATTTTAATGTTCCCACGTGGTCGAAGTTGTTATTTGCATTGTCTTCTACGAGTTTGTTATGTCATATTTCTTTTCCAGCTTCTGTTCGCCTTATGTTATCTTGCTTAAAATTGTCCTATAAACTCCTTTAAAATATCACACGGGAAACTGGAGTTGCCGACTACTACAATATAATATTATTACGTCTCAACCTAGAGGTCCATATCTTCCATTGTCTAGGGGAGGAAGGAAAGCGACCTGGTAGGTGTGTGGATAGTGTGAAATTTGAAACCCCTTGCCAGCGGCGGTCAGTCTAGCCCTAAATTAATCCCTCACATAATATGCCAGTTCTTATATGCCTGAGAGAAAAACTCTGAACGAGGTCTTATTCTACAAGGGATCAAGTGCCAACCTGCGAAAATAAAACCCCGTTTTGGGATAAGAGAAAATCTTTCGCGTCACAAAATGAAATAAAATTTTAATAAAGCACAGGTAAAATAAATGATACAGTTAATTTTGTCGATTTACACCAAAAAGTTAAGCCATTGAAAAGCTGGAATTTGTAACTAAACCCATTTATATGTTTTAAGGAGAAGGGTTGTCAGGATTGCCAGCTTCTGCTGATGTTTCATATATTTTCCCCTTCCTTTCATTAATTTAACCACTAGTTAATATTCATTATTTCTTATTCATTCATGACATTTTATTACTTCATAATCATTCAAAACGTTCATTATTCCTTCTTTATTCAAAACGTTCAAATTTTTAATTCATTCTAAGCGTTCATTTTTTTCTTATTCTTTCAAAACATTCATTATTTTTTTTATTCATTCATAAAGTTCATTATTTCTTATTTGCTCATTCAACTGCTTTGCTCTCGACCGTTTAGCTGTCTACTTGTCAACTGAATTTAATAGAAACTCTCTTTCTGTTGCATTTATCTCATTTTCATCACTACTTTCTCCGACAATGGATAGCAATTTTGGAATTACGACCACTGTACAATTTTTGAGTCAGTATAAAGATGAAAAGTAACAGCATCTTCATTTTCATACATTCATTCATTCATTTAACAATATCTCTAACTTTAATCGACTCAAGATACGTCACAGCAAGATTATTCAAATCCTGTGCAAAATAAAGTGGATTTTTTTTTTCATTTAAAACCCTGAAAAGACAATTTTCCAAATAAAAAGATATTCTAATATTATTGTATTTTCCATTTTACAATCCTGGGCAAATTTTCTGCGAGAAAGGAGAGTCCCTTTTCAAATTTCGTTCAAAACTTGAAAATATAAACTGATTTCAAACTCACATTCTTCTCTTCTATCATAAATTTGTATAAAGGTAAATGTCTACTACCTATAAGAAAATTGGGTACTTATGCATCTATGTTACCGCGATAAAGCCGAACTTTCACGAGCGTTTCCAGGCCGATAACGGAAAGAATCGAAATATGCCGACAAAACGCATGTGAGTTGATGCCGCACTCTCGTCTTATATGTTTAACTGAAGCCATCTCGTGCGACCTCAGATATATCAATTTTAATATTTGAGCAATGGCCTGTTTGGACCAGGAGAAAAACGTCCCTTCGCGCAAATGCAGTCCACGTCCTGCATTTGGTATTTCGACATCTCCTGGCATAGCTTTTTTTCATTTTTTTTAAATGGCAAGGATGCTCGCATGTCCGGCAACTTTTAATTTTGCCAATAAGTTTTTTTTCTTTGCAGAATTGTATCACCTTTTCCACAGATTGTAGTTTGTCGCTTAGCTGCGATAAATTCATGTTTTTTGAAATTGCTTGAATAATACTGTTCTCGTAACTTTGTCAAAAATTGATTGAATTATTTAATCGTCTGCTTGCTTAAATTTGATGGGCTAGGCGTTTTGTCGGCATATTCCGATTCTTTCCGTTATCGGCCCGGAAACGCTCGCGAAAGTTCGGCTTTATCGCGGTAATATAGATGCATAAGTACCGAAAATTGTCCTGATTAAAAACGAGAAACTTTTCTCGTTTCACAATGATACCTGCATCGGAAAAATAAGATTGAAAATAGGTCGGCTTCAGGTTACTCTTACTGCGCTTTTAACCTTGAATGAAATATTTGAATTTCAGCACTAGATAAAGAAAACATTTTAAAAGGTGACATAATTTTAATTTCACATCGTCATATACTTTACATCATTATTTAGAAAAAAGATTGGGAACGTTTTCATATAAATTCAACGAATTATTAGATTTTAGTAAAATTTTAGATACTTATTCAAAGACATTTTTAAGAAGCTTTCATTTCAAATTTCGGAAAAAACATTTTAGATATTAATTTCATGCTTTACTTCTTTATTTTTAGTACAACTTATTGGATTTTTTTTTTTTTTTTACATTTTATTTTTAGAAAGTTATCTTCTTTAATTGATTACCAAACAATTTACCGGATTATATTTTGCACATTTTATTTTTTAAAAAATATGATCGAAAAAATTATATTGGGAGTATGAATATTCGCCTAGTTCAATAAAAAGGATTAAAATATCAGATTTTTGTAGACTTCATTTCTAAGCTGAGTGACTGGATTGACAGATTCCATCCTCACCATCGAGTTCCCTTCGTACATGCTGCATGCTTGCTCATCTTAACATATAGACATCCTCTAGCATACGCGTACGACATCCATGTGTCTGGGCTAATGTGGAGGGAGAATCTTGGTGGAGACAACTCCTACGTTTAATACTTCAACTCTGACCTTGTGACATCGGTTATCTGTACCGAAATTAGTACCCGATTAAAACTTGTTGGATAATGATGTCGATATATATTATATATGGAACCGGATTAGTGATGGAACCGAATCAGTGATGAAACTGGGTTAAGAATTACCAGATTTGTGCTGAGGCTCGAGCACTGCTTGACTATGCTAGTCATCGACCTACTTTGTGCAATGTGGGCCAGATGACCCTAGCTAGACATGGACCCAAATCTAGCTCCAGATACGTATGCCCGATTATAGCTTAAACCGGATAGCAAGGTCCAGTGCTATATAAAGGTGACAAAGGTGTCACTGATGCAGCTCGCCCACCCAAAGGTGGCCCAGCAGAAGCCGGGGGATTTTCAGCCTTAAGTCTGCCATTGAGCAATGACTGTCCGACATGGATGCCAGACAGGACGCAGAAAAGCCCCTGCGGAAAGCCAGTGGTTAAACAAGCTTCAAGTCGTAGAATAATTTTTATACGTTTTATACTAGCAGGGAAGAATTAGTGACCCCATGTAAATATGTCTCAGACCCCCCCACACACACCCACACACACATACACACGCATATGCATAACTATGGTCAACCCACAACCATACACATGTATACACCCGCACTTTCATACATACATACATACATACACACACAAAAGTACTCACGCCCACCCGTATAAAGCTAAGTCTGTATATCACCATCAATCATGTCACACTCAAACCTGATTAATAATGACCGATTAATAATATTTGACCTTTAATTAATATATATATATATATATATATATATATTCACAAAATAAAATTATCATGATTTTATGTTATATCCTTGTTCAATGTTATGTTATGATCTTTATAGATTTTCTAACAAACTCAAAAAATCATTTTTTAAAACTGAATCATTGTAATTGAATAATTGCAACGACAGGCGATACAATTTCTATTAAACTACAAATTTAATCTAAAATCGTTTTATTCACAAATTCATTGCATTTTATAACATCTTGCACGAACAAAGTTCTTAAGAGGTGTTATTTTTTGGTTACGGCAACATATACAAAATAAGAAACCTGATAATTATGTAAAAATGGTTTTTACCTCAGTTCAAATACCAACCCGATGTGCCATTAAGTATGCAATACATTCAATTATCAAGCTGGCCTGTTGAACAATTTAAAATTGTAAATACACCTTGATCGTTTTGTAATACTTTCATTAGTGACCCTATATTATTTTGCTTATTAATTTTATTTTCATTATTAAACTTATATTACTTTATTTGAGCTCATATATTGTTTTAATTATTGACTAAAATATCCTGTCAGGACGATTTTTGATAAAATTATTAATTATTCTATCCCTGGCAAAAATGATGGAATTAATACGCTTAGAGGTTGTTCACTTTTGCTTTTTTATTTAGCAGTAAATAAACAAATAACAGATTAGACGCAAAATAATTTTCCCTCCATTTTGAGTTATTTCATAATATTTTCCTCTGTGTTGGTTGGAAGAAATACACCATTGATTTAAATGATTTAATCTACTTTGTTTAAGGATAATTTTTTAAAAAATTGCGCCTTATCTTGCGTTAGTATATTCACAACTAAATTGAAAAAACAAAAAGGTGAACATCTAAGCGTGTTAATCATATAATATTTGCCAGTGTAACGCTACGGCACCACGTCGAAAATTATCACACAACACTATACAAAATCTGACTCTTTTTCAGGATACGAAAGTTTATTGCGACGACTCTTTTCAGAGCAGTCGTCGAAAAGAGAGATAAAGTAAATTGATTACTACAGTTCATTAGATATTCAGATAGAATGATGAGTTGGAGATTGGTCCTTTTTCCGCAGACCGGCCGCCTGTGCACGTGCGCCGTCGCCCACGGCCGACCCCCACTGGGGCCTCTTCGTCATCAGTCCCGACTCCAACTCCAACTGCTCTGTCCATCTCACTATTTTGGGTCCGTCTGATCGCCTTAGCGTCTTCGAATCTCTTTTTTATATAAAAACCATTCCGTAATCACTAAAACATTTTAGTGACACGTCATTGCTAAATATCAACTGATATCTACTTAATTGTTTATCTTGATATATTTCGCTTACAGCTGTTTCTAAAAAAATATCGATCTACTGAATTTGCTTATCCTAATATAATTAACAATTTTATGCCACACAAGACTTACTCACTTTGAACTTTCCAAATCGAAAACCCCGCGACCTCGAACTCAAATTTTAGCTAGAAAATAATTTTTCACTAAAATATTCTACTAGAGTCCTTAATTATTTAACACCAGAAGTAGTACATAAAATTATTTAGAATAATATCAATATCTTTCTATTATATGTGACTAAGTAATGGTTAACGTCGTAGGAAATGTAATCGATGAACTGAGTTCAAATTCTGGCACAAGCAGTTTACGTTTTACTTCGAGTTCATACTCTTAGGAAAGGCATGAATACATCTATTATCCTTCCAGATAGGGGTAAATAGTATGGAAATTTTTTTTTATAAACTTTGGTTAAGCAGCAAGTCTAGCTGAATGAAAAGCTCAGCATTACTCTGCATAATAACACCTTCTGTTTGGCTCATTAGCCTTGTGGATAGAATGTTCACCAATAGCACGGAAGACTGGGGTTCAATCCCAGGTCGAGTCATACCAAAGATTCAAAAAATGTAGCCTAATGGTGCTTTGCGTTAAGCAAGGCAGCATTATAAGGTAAGGATCAAGGGTAAAGTGGAGCAATCCAGACGGCGCCTTTCCCTACACTTCGGTGTAGTAGCTATTGAAATGGGAGTCTCCAGGTTGTCCTCGACAACGGTAATTAACTTTACCTATAACATCTACGATGAGGGTATTCCTCTGAATAGTTCGATGTATTATGCTATTTGTAAAACATGTAAGTGAGGTCTTACTGTGTAAAGATTGTTCTCTCTAAAATGGTTCGATTATTATTCAAAATAAAAACTTTTGATGATCAAATTGATAAATATATGTTACTGCTATTGATATTACCTGAGAAGCTGATAACATAATTAAGTAAATCCCTTTTTCATAATGACTAGAAAGTCCTTGTAGTGTAAATTTTCCAGATAGAATTAGTCAGCAATACCTTTATAGAAAATAAAAACATACACTTTGATTATTTTGATATTTTTCTTATATTATTATTTTTTTTTTTTAGATGAATGGAAAATAAAAAATGCATTTCACATTAACAAACAAGAATTTTGTGGTGGATGTTTTTTAGAGCTAGAATGTTATTTCATATGAATTTTGCATTCAGTTTTACTTGATAATCTCAAAGGTATTTCTTGCACTGAGTTTAAATCAATAACTGAAGGGTTTAAATCAAATAATAGAGTCAAAAGACAAAAAAAAAAAACAACAAAAAAAACAATGTATATAGTTTCCTTCGAACAATGGCTAGCCCAGTCGGCTGGGGTAGAATACGTTGACTGCATCTTCGCGCAGAGGACCCCACCGCCAACGAGAGTCTTGCATATGACACTAAGCCGTCTGATGCTTTAAGGAA
Source organism: Sepioteuthis lessoniana (assembly GCA_963585895.1). Lineage (NCBI taxonomy): Eukaryota > Metazoa > Mollusca > Cephalopoda > Myopsida > Loliginidae > Sepioteuthis > Sepioteuthis lessoniana. The sequence continues at coordinate 1,937,894 of OY757928.1, forward strand.
TGTGGAATACCCCCTCAGTGCCATTACTCCTAGCTCCACTCTGATCCGGAGTGATAGTACTTGTTACGTCCCATTAATAAATCACATAATCATTTAACTGTTTGCAAACAAATGACTGTTAAATTTAATTGTTAGTGCTACAAAGGAATACTTACAACCATTAAATTGTGGGCAAAAAATATTGATGTTCAATTGAATTATTTGTATTACTTAGCGATATCTGGAAACATTTAACTGTGCACAAATGAATGACGTGTTAAATAGAATTATTACCGTTCAATAGTAAAACTTGGAACCATTCAACAGTGTGCAAATAAAACTATTAGTACGAGGAATACTTGAAACCACAAGTGAATCGTTTATATCAAAAAGAATTATTAGTGTTTAATAGCAATATTTGAAACCATTTAATCGTGTGCTAACAAATTAGTTGTAACTCAATTAAAAATAGAATTATCAACAAGCCATTCGCTTACAAATCATATATATATATATATATATATATATATATATATATATATAATGTTCAAACAAATGTCTGATGTTGAATTGAATTGTTGCATAGCAATACTTCAAATAATTCAACAAATGATAATACAAAATAAAATTATTCATGTTAAATAGGAATACTTTAAACTATTTAATCATATGCAAACAAATGAGCTCTGATTTTTTAAAAGCTACAAATTATTCCTTTACAAATCAAATATATTTAATGTATATATGTATAAACATGATTTGGCATTAAATAACCTATAAGGGTTGATATGCCATAAAAACCAACCAACCAAATAACCATGGCAAAATATGACATTTGGTTAATTTTAGAGTAACGAAATCAGTTTACTTACCCAATAAGTTTTATGACTCAATCTAAAATATTTGGGTGATTCATCACTCAGCTAATTCCTGACCAACAATCGAAGAAGACAGACTTTCGATGCCCCAGCTTCGGAACGAAAAATATTAGTCGCGAATTTTTCGACGATAACCAAATTTTAACCCTAAAAGAATTCAGGACTGACACGCAAAAGTAAACAATTAAAAAACATAATAAAACATTTACGCACGCTGTACATGTACAAAAATTAATCATCATCATCATCATGTCGCGCTGGTAGCACGGATATCCCTGACCCTCTCTCGCCACTCCTCCCTATCGTTCATCGCCCTAGGCAGGTCTTCAGGACAATATCCCGTATCCTCACATAGCTGCTGAATGTATGTTCGTACTGGTCGTCCTGCTTTTGCACGGCCATGTGTGGGGGTCCATAAGAGTACATCACTTATGAGTTCGTCCCTGCTTCTCCAGCAGTGTCCTGCATGTCTGGTTCGTCTAACTTGAATAGTTTTCATGATAGGGGGCAGGTGGCCGTATAGTTGGTGTCTTGTGGGGTGTTGCCGCCAGGACTTGTTCAGGATTGCACGCAGCATTCTTGTGTAATTGCCGTCTAGCTTCTTCTCCAGCCGTTTTGTTAGCGTCCATGTAGTGCAGCCATATAGCAGTATCGATGTGACCGCTGCCTGGAAGAAACTGCGTTTCATTTTATCGGTTATGTCTGATTTCCATATAATCGATAGCCTATTGATAGCTGTCCATGCTTTCGTTAACCTCGTGTCGATGTCCTTTTCGGTTGATTCGACGCTGCTTCCTAGGTAAGTGAATTTGTCTACTAGTTTATGAGGGGTTCCGTCTAGAGTGGAGATGTCCCCTGTTTGATTATGGCACATATATTCCGTTTTGTGTGCATTAACATAGAGGCCTATGCCTGCGACTGCTCGTTCCAAACTATGCAGTAGTGTTTCGGCTTGGTCGGGTGTATTTGCCAGTATCGCTATATCATCGGCGTAGTCGGCGTCGGTAATTGTTTTTGAGGGGTACCTTCTGCTTCTTTTCTTCGTCAGCTCGAAGCCATTCTCTCTGATTTTGCCAATCGATGTTCTAAGTCTAGACAAATGATAAAGAGGTACGGAGCCAGCGTGTCCCCTTGTAGTACTCCTGCTACAATGTCGAAGTATTCTGTGTCTCCATCTGGTGATCGTACTTTTACTTTGGTGTTTCTATAGAGAATCGTTATTGCTGCTACGATTTCTTTAGGTATGCCGTACGCTAGTAGGATTTGTTCAATCTTTCCTCTGTGAATGGAATCGAAGGCCTTGGTAAAGTCGACAAATATTAATGTCGCTTGTAGGTTTTTTGCCCGTACACCTTCAAGGATTCTACGGATGGTTAATATTTGTGAGGTCGTGGATCTATTTCTTCGGAAGCCATTTTGGTTTTTCCTAAGTATGTTGTCGATTTTGGGTTCTATGCGGTTTCGTAGTAGGGCATTGTAGATTTTGGCTGCTATGGATGTAAGTGTTATGCCTCGGTAGTTTTTGGCTAATCCGAGGTCCCCCTTTTTAGGGAAGGGGAGTATGCATCCCTTCATCCATCTATCTATCGGATTTTGATTGTATACTGCGTTGCAGTGTCGGAGCAGTATGTCGTCGAATAGTCTTGTCTTCCATACTTCTGGGGGAATCTCGTCCAGCCCTGCAGCTTTCCTATTTTTAATTTTTCTGAGAACCGAGTCGAGTTCTTCTTGTGTGAACGGTCCTAGTTTAATCTCTAATTGTTTACTAATTATTCTGATGATTGGTTCATGTGTTATTTTCGGTGGGTTTCCTAGTAGGTTTTCGAAGTGCTGTTTCCACAGTTTTATTCTTTCTTGTTGGTTTGCTGCTTTCAGTTTTGCTTTGGTTGTGTTCTTTCTTCTACTCACTTCGTTTATTGTTTGCCAGGCTATCCTAGATTGTCTATCTTCCCCCGAGTCTCTAATCTTATCTATCTGATTTTGAATGTATTCTGTCTGTTCCTTTATATATATGCCTGCTAATTGATATTGTGCCGTTTTTAGTTTTAAGGCATTTGTGTTTGTGTTATGTTTTGACCTGTTGACCCGGCCAAAAATGCCATTCAAGGTAATGCACCGGAAGGAGGTGACACATTCCGGTGGCAGTTATGAGAGGAAATCGCGTGGGCGGAAATTGGCTGATGAAATGGGACGAGGTAAAAAAGATCCCATTATACTCTCATAGACTGACGCACCGGAAGAGAGTGGCCTCTGAACTGGATGACAGTTATTTCCGCTCGATGACGATCCCACAGGCCATTCCAAAGAAAGTGGAAGTGACACATCCCGGTCCCCAGATATCGGAAGTAGTCGTGGAGGCGTGTCCATATCAGCGCGTGGGAGTTTGAAGGTAATATAAGGCCGACGAGTTGAGTTCTGCTCAGTTGAGTTCAACGAGCCAGTGGAGACAGGTGAGTAGAGTTGAGGTGATAGACGAGATGTAGTAAGGAAAGCCAGTGCTCCGGTTGAGCAACCATGGAGAACGAGAAAGACACAACGCTGACGGCCATAACTTCGGGGTCAAAATATTTCAGTAATGTTCGGTCTCCAGCTCTCTCTCACACGCAAACTTGGAAAAACCCTTTCGAAACTTACAAATAAAGATGAGAGGTAAAATATTTTATAAAGAAGTCTTCCTGCGTCTTCTTTGCGTGCGTCGTTTATTCTTGTGACTTTATCATTGTGCGTCTGTTTGATCATTTATTGTGTCGTTATGATGCTGCATGAACATGTACATATGTATATAAGCATATTTATTATGTGAGTATATAACATTTGTTGGGTTTTTTCGATAGGTTTTGGAGGCTGTTTTCACTAGTGCACGTTTTTCTCTCACCGCTAAAGTTTCCCATGGGACTCTATATTTAGTTTTGGGTTTTGTTGGAATGCATTTCGCTGCTGCCTCGAGGTGTGCATTGACGAAATTTTCATATTCGTCGTTTGGTGTACTTTTTTCCGTCCTTTCTTGTAGTGTTTCGTATCTGTTTCTTAATTCTAATACGTATTTATCTCTTATATCTCTGTTGTTCAGAAGGGCCCAGTCCTAGTGTTTGGTGGTCGCTGTTCGTTTGGCGTTTTTTCGTAGGCTTAGTCATATTTTCGCCGTAACTATTCGGTGATCGGTGGACACACCCTCGAAAGAGGAGTATGCCTCGCAATTCATTGCACTATTTTTCCATTTCTTGTTTATAAGGACGTAGTCTATCTGAGCTTTAGTATTGTTCGCGTACGTGTATGTCCATAGTTTGCCCTCCCTTTTTTGGTAGTTTGTATTGAGGCATGCTAATCTATTTTCTATCATGAAATCTGTTAGATGTTGCCCATTCTTATTTGACGTGTTGTGGAGGCTGTATTTGTTGTTTCCGTTTTTCCCGATTTGGGCATTCATGTCTCCGCCAATGACTAACATGTTGCGTTTCGGGATGCTACGCACTAATGAGGATAACTCATCGTAGAAGGTGACTAGTTCAGTTTCTTCACTAACATTGGTAGGGCTGTAGTAGGAGATGATTGTTGCTCTGGGGTTGCCGTTAAAAGTAGCTGCCATCATTCTAGGTTGTATTTTCTCAATGCTATTTAGCGTTTTTAATGCTCTAGGTCCTATAAGCAATCCTACCCCTCCTACTGCGGCGTTGACAGAGTTTTTCCATGCCGATACAGTGACGAGCGACCATCCATTGCCAATTTGGTGATATTTGATATCTTCGGTGTGCGTGTATCTGTGTTCTTGTATGCATATTATGTCAATCTTATGCTCTACGGCCGATGCGATTAGCTCTGGTAGTTGTCCTATTCTATTTAAGGTTCTTACGTTAAATGTCGCTATTTGTAGTGTTTGCTTGCATTTTAGTAGTTTTTGTCGTTTGAGCTCTGTAGCTGATTTTTCGAACACTGAGGCCAGAGCAGGACGCGCCCCTTTTTTACCCGCGTGAAGAGCGATGCGGTTTGTGTATGTGGTTTGAGTGTGGGTCATGGTTATCTGTCGATGGCTGTTTTATTCTCTTCTATAGAAGCCACTCTTATAGAGGAGCAGCAGTAGTTCCCCGATCGAACTAACGATCCTGAGCGTATAGTCGTCAAACTCACGTCCAGGACCTGTTTAGGTATTGAGTTTGGTCGTCCATGGGTTTCTTCAAATACCTTTACGTACATCATGCTGCTTCCCATGTGTACGTGTAAAAAAAAAAGGCGGGGGGTAATTTTGATTTAAGTTTTCTTAATTTTTAACTTAGTTAAAGTCCAAGATTAAGGTACTTTCACTGGTACTGAATTTTTTTTTTTTTTTTTTTTTTTTTGCGGTATTCGGACATTTTCCTAGGCTTTTTAGTTTTTCTTCTATACTACCGTTGGGAGCCGGGGAGGCTTTAGAAATTATAGAGTTTTAACAAATGACAATTTTTATTTTTATTTCTTATTTATTTATTTTTTTTTTTTTTGTGTGTGGTAGCATTGGCAGCTTTAGGCTTTTACTTTTTCTTCTAAACTACTGTTAGGCCTCTAAGAATTTTAAACTTTTAAGCGTGTCTTTACATTTAAAACGCTCAGTTTAAGCAATATTTTACAAACAAAATACAGCATAACATTTTGTAAAATTCAGCATTGAATTAATAGGACTTAAAGACATACTGACCAATATTGAAACATTTTTCCTCTGTTGGCACGTGAGTTCAAATCATTCCTCTTCCTTTTAGCGTTTATTTACTACTGAATTTTTGGTATGTTTGGAGACGGTCTTCTGTTCGAGATGGGGGTGGGGAGGCTACTAATTTCATCATTTTTTTCTTTCTCTTTTTTTGGCGGGGTTGCTGTGGTAGCTTTGGCAGCTTTAGGCTTTTACGTTTTCTTCTAAACTACTGTTAGGTCTCTAAGAATTTTAAACTTTTATAAAAGATTAAAAAAACGTTTTGCCGTGTTCGCTGACATTTGGATAGAGTCATATATTCAATTTGGGTTTATAGTAAGCGTGTCTTTACATTTAAAGCGCTCAGTTTAAGCAATATTTTACAAACAAAATACAACATAACATTTTGTAAAATTCAGCATTTTAAATTAATAGGACTTAAAGACAAAAATTAATACTCACATAAAAACATATTTTCTGATGTATTGCTTGTCAGAATAATGCATCAAAAGATAATTATTCAACTCAACTTCCTGTTATTTGTTTTGAGTTTGAATGTTTCATTCATAATTCATTTCAACATTAATCTTTTATTATAGTACCTACAATGTTAAGTTACATTTTGGTACAAACTCGTTAAGCATAACTTGCTAAATTCACGCTACCATTTGTAACAGAATGTAAAAGAAGATTTACCTCTAACTCGATTCCTCTTAATAAAAAGAAAGTGAATGCATAAATTCGATTGTTTGTTCATCTTGTTTGATGATAGAATCCAACCAAATTTCAGTCAGACAGTATTGAGATCAAAATGTAAGGACTAAAATATAAATATTAAAAAAAGATTTGTACCGATGTAACCAGTTAGACTAAGATTGTAACAAGTAAGACCCAGCTAAGATTGCTATGTTACGTTGTCCGCAGCTGGACACAAATACAGGGATGATTGTCTTCTGATTATCAGTGATCACTTCGTGAAGAGAGGGAGAAACAAGTGACTCAAAGTCTTCTAAAAAATTCGAGAATTTTTCTTACTTTCAGAAGTTAGCCTCGGGTTTTCAGCCCAGATACTACAAATACTCGCATATCATTCGACTTTCCGAAACCTAAATTTTAGCCTAAAATTAGGAAGTTATACCAGACGTGAGATAAAAACTTTGTGTATGTAAAACATACACAAACTTTTTGACCCCAGGTAGGACATATTTTCATTCAGCATCTTTTAAGTCGTTTCTTTTTCCCTCGATTGGAACATATATATATTGTTGATCTGCTGATCTATATATGAGTTGTTCTAATGATTACCAGGGAACAATCTTTATTGCACATAGATTCTGGGAGTGGAATAATTTGATTACACTACAAGTCTTCTCTAGGTGTTTTTCGACAGCATTTGTGCTTCTTTATTTTGCACCTGACGACATTAGAGTCACATCTGCAGTACATGATGACACCTGTTTTAGGTGATATCAAGCTGTCATATTAAAATTGTGTGCAAAAAAGAAGTTGTAAAGACCTGCACATACAAAAAACAATATATATATACATACATACATACATATATATATATATATATATATGTGTGTGTGTGTGTGTGTGTGTGTGTGTGTGTGTGTGTGTGTGTGCAAAATATAGGTTGTTGAAACACATGGGTAAAATTCGAGTAACTTACGTCAGTCACCAGCGGTCGAAGTTTGTATTTCTACGAAAATGCGGCGGGCATCAGATTTATATTATCTGAAAAAAGGGAGACAATTCCATCTTTTTTCTATATCTCCCCTTTCCTCCCCTGCATGCCGGCGAGGCTCAATGAGGAACAAACGGTTCTTTAAAGCCCGTAATGTTGTGTGGAAGTTGACTGAAGAGAGCTCAAGGAATTTTTGATGAAATGTATTATGTGTACCGAAGACATAGTGACGTGTATATGCCTCTCATTGAGTGTGCAATTGCTGCATGAGCCTCATTACAGGCAGAGATCAGGGAATCAAGATGCATGACTTAAATATCAATGGTAAACCTGTGGGTTCGAGCAGTGCACTTAGTATGGGAGTGCACATGGTTTGAAATTCCACCTGGCTCAATAAACGGCCATTCCTAAATGTAATCCAGTTTGATCCATCAACTCTGATTCGGTATTGGCACTATTTACCAACCCCTCCGCTCAGGTAGGATATGACACAAGGTCAATTTTTAAGCGGAGTTTAACAGGTTTGAATTCAGAGTTTTCCTTCTCCTAGACTAGTTGCCTAACCAAAGCTGAAGAACCTAGTCTGTCCTACTATTTACCCATAGCTGGAGGGAGAATAATTGGATTCATACCTTTCCCAAGGGTATTAGTGCTATGTGAAATGCAATCAGTCTCGTCGAGGATTTGAACTCGTGTCGCCGTGTTCATTTCCTACGACGATAACGACTACACCACGGGCACCTCAATTGGCGATCAGCAAAGACTGTAATGATTTGGGCCATCATGTTCTACCGACGGTTAAGCTGATTTTTTAAAGCTACTATCCCATCCTTCTGAAGAGGGCGGTGGTTATGTGTCAGTCTGTTATACCTCTTTGTCATCGGAACATTATGTTTATGAAATCTTACCCCTCACGACGTTGTGCTGCAGTTATCCATTCGGGATGTGGCCCATGGAGAATAGGTTGTGAAGGAAACAAATCGCAAAGCCAACGGTGAAGTAGAGGTTGTACAGAGAATAGACCAATACCTAGGGAAAAAGAATGTTCTAGTATTGCACGATAACTCTTACCGCTGTGTTGTTGTTTATAATCCACTTTGCGATTTTTACAGCAAATCTTGCTCGGCCATTAGACCAAATAATTATTAGTCAGACTTGCTCCTCCACGTTGACTCGAAGTCGAATTTTTTTGAAAAGCAAAACTTGTTATTTGGATTACGTTAAGTTGGTTATCTCGGTAAGACTTTGTTTTTTTCTGTTTGAATTTTTTATCTTTTTTTTAAAAAAAGTCTTACCGAGAATTCTTTATTTGTGAAACTTGTCAGTCTCTTGTTTTTGTTACCTGTTATCCGACTTGTGTTTTTGTCGTCGGACTTTGTTATTTACCTTTGTGTATTTAATTTTTATTTGCTTGTTTTGTCGTTTTTTATTTTCAGGGGTTCTACGTGTTTTTGTGGCATTTTTCACTGTTTTTGTGTTTTATTATTTTTGCGTCTTTTTTAGTTAAACAGTAGAACCCCACTCCATACTTGCAGCAGGTGGAGGTTTAGTTCTTTTACCCTCCTGGCTGCTAATTCTACCTCAGCCATGGAGGGGGAAACGACAACCCCTACAAGCCCAATTGGATCAAATTGGCCTTCGCTGCCGATCCCCGGCGATACAACAGAAACCGAAGTTTCCCAAGACAGCCAGATTCAGCCGGCCCAAAAAAGCCACACAGCCTGGAAAGGACAGCAGAGAGGACCGGAAGAATACGAGAAAGACCGGGTGGGCAGATTTGCCAAATATTTCAAAGGCAATCGCAGATAAGATCACCCCAAGAGTCCTCTCGCTGGTCGTTTCCGACCTTAAAACAAAAAGGCTGGTGGGGCTGACTAAAGAAGTATTTGAGGAGCTATTGAGGAAGGCAGGCATCCCATGCCAATACTTTTGCCGTAAAAGTTTTGCGACATGGGATGTCCTGCTTCCTACAGAAAAACAAGCTGCCAAAACGGCAGAAACTGATATTATCACCAAGCACTTCAGGCTACAGCCGGAGTATAAAGGCACCCGTAGGCTCCGCATCACGGTCTGCAATGTCCCGGCCATCATCACTGGGGAGGTCCTCGCGGCGTATCTAAGTGCCTATGGTCAGGTCGAGGAGTTTAACCTCCTCAGATCCCCGGCCGGGACAGCTTACGGGGATTATGCCTTCCGGCTGTGCCTGACAAGGGATGGCTTCAAAGCCATCCCTGAAACTCTGATTTGCGGGGATCGGCAGATGATGGTGATGGTGGAAGGAAGACGCCCCAGGTGCTGGGGGTGCAAACAAGTCGGACATATCGCTAAGTTTTGCCTCCAGCGACCTGAAAATAAAGATAAGGCAACAACACCACCAACAACAACAAAAGACGCAGCGGCCACGACCATCACCATCAACAAAGAAGCGGAGGCCAAGGGACCGGGTCAGGTCCAGCCAAAAAACAACCAGGAGGGCTGGACTGAGGTGACCAAAAAGAGGAGGGGATCCCCTAAACAAGGGGAAAAAAGTCCAAGTACATCCCCTCCTCAAAAACAAACCAAGGCCCCAACACAAGCAGCAGCAGCAACAACAACAACAGAAACACCGGCAGCAGCAGCAACAACAACAACAGAACCACCGACAGCAGCAGCAGCAGTTACAACAACAACAGGATCACCGGCAGCATCAGCAACAATCACAGCAACAGCAGGACCAGCAACAATCACAGCAATACCAAAAAAGCTGACAACTCAAAAGAAACCAGCAACCCCCCCAAGACACCAGCAACACCAACACCATCACCCAAGAAGACCAAAAAGAAAAACAAATCCATAGAGGATATGGAAACGTCAACAAATCTAAAGAGGAGAAGGGACAGTGGGGAAGGGGCAGCAAAGAAAATGTGCCCGGAAAAAACCCATCCTGAGGCAGGCCCCTCCTCTCAACCACAGTTACCTCTCCCATCTCCACCATTACCTTCACTACTACCTCCACTACCTCCACCACCGTTTCCACCTCCAAAAATAACATTACAGTCTCCTCCCCAACAAATGGACCCTCTTTCACCTCTTTCACTCCAACATGAACAATTTTTCAAAAGATATCACCGCCCATATAAAATCCTTCTCCCCAGATCTCAGTCTGCTGAAAGGGCACAACCCTCGGGCATAGCTCGAACCCCATCCCTTCCCTCACTCAGCCCTGCAGACATTTCATCGCAAGAACTTTTCCCGGCTATCATTTCTCCTAAAAGAAAAACTGACCCTCCTGCTGGGAAAAAGAAAACAAGCTACAAAGAAACTGAACTATAAATCGGACAGATACAGCGGGCAGCGGCTTTGTGCTCTGCGGAGCTGGAGGCAGTTGGGGACTTCCAGCTCCGGAAGGCACTAAAGCCGTTGCTAAGCTTAGAAAAAATAAAAAATTTAAATGTATCAAACCCTGCAAATTTCAGAAGTGCAGCCATGGTGACCACTTTTGTCCGGTCAGCTGGCGACCGTACCAAGGGCGTATGGAAGTTCTTGAATACGGTCTGTCAGACTGATACGGGCATGAAGCTGGCGGAGTTGGATCACTCCTCCCTAAAAAAATGTATTCCTTTTTGTTCGGGTAGGGTCCCTATTTTGGTTCACCCGTCTCTTTATAGGTCCCTAAAGCTGAAGTTCCCAATAGATGTCGGCGGAATCACCAGGGACAACCGAGTAACAACTGAACTCGGCACCGGTTCCCTGCGTCAGGCTGTCGGCATCCTCACACCCAAGGATTTCCGGCCTGTAGTCGACGATGAGTAAGGTAAGTTGGACTGATGGCTTTAAACATTGCCAGTTTGAATGTGAGGGGACTGAGGGATTCAAGCAAGTGTGCGCGCTTGCTTGGTGAACTCAAGAACCTCTGTGTATATGTTGCTGCAGTGCAGGAGACCCACTTCACTTGCAATGCTGACTGTCGGGTGCTGGAAAACGACTTTAACGTTTTCTCAGCATACGGTAGCCGCGTCAGCGCTGGGGTCTCCTTGCTAGTTGGACGCAGCCTTGATGCTGATGTTGACGTTTTTGCAGGTGACGGGGGTCGGCTGGTTGTGGCCGATGTTGCCGTGAAAAGTATCAAGTTTCGTCTGGTTGCGGTTTATGCGTCCAATATCGCTGCGGAGAGGGTTTCCTTTTTTCGTCGGTTGGCGCCGTTCCTGGACGATACGAAGCAGCTAGTCTTAATGGGTGATTGGAATGCGATCCTTGATCCCAAGATAGATAAGGTCGGTCGGGGAGCTAGTCGTGCGGGAAGGTGTGAGAGCAGCCTTGTCGGCTTCGTGACTTGTCACAGTCTCGTCGACAGGTTTCGTCTTGATCACCCAGGGCGGGAGATGTGGACGTGGCTAGATAGCTCGCCCTCTGCCAAAGTAGGTTCCTACTTGGACAGAGTGTTAGTTAGACGAGCTGACATTGATTTCGTTAGTTGTCTCACGTTCCACCTGATAGCGTGGACTGACCATAAGCTTGTTAGGGTCAGTCTGCGGTTAGCAAATAGACCTAGTCTAGCCGGCTACTGGAAGTTCAATACCTCCTTACTGGAGATACGGGACTTCCAGGACCGGCTAGAATCCCTAATTCAGCTGGCGTTAGTGGGAGCGGTTACCGGGAATAGGTGGTGGGTTTCTCTCAAATATAGGATTAGAGACTTCGCCACCAAATACGGTCAACAGCTCAACCTAGATAAAGCCAAGGAGGCGAAGTCTATAGACGATAGACTTTCCCGGGCGGTGGCTGGGGGGACTCCCTAGGTGTAGAACTAGCTAGGAGGGACCTTGAGCGTGAGAATAGCGAGCGCTACAAGGGACACGTAGTTAGATCTAGGTTAAATAGAGTTCTCAACGAAGCTGTGAAATCGAACGCGACTGTGCGTGAAGAAGAAGTGCGAAGGTTCCCCGATCGGTACATCGCGTCTGTCAAGACCGCGGACGGGCGACTGCTGCATTCGAGTCGTGAGATGCGTGATGCCTTTCGGGCGCACTTTCGGGATCGCTTTGCCCGCTGCCCTGATCTCCCGATCCGGGAGTTTCGTAGCTATCTTGCCGACTTCCCCCGCCTTCGGGTGGCTGAAGCGGCTAGCTGCGAGGGTGTGGTTACTGAATGCGAAGTCCGTGATGCGTTGAAGCAGGTCGGCCTCAACAAGTCGCCGGGACTAGATGGTTTGCCCTACGAAGTGTACTTGAGGATGTCGCACATGCTTGTGCCTATTCTGACAGATATGTTCAACCATTGGTTCGCCCAGGGAGCCATCCCTGGTAGCGTTACCAAGGGCGTGATCACATTGCTGAAGAAAGGTGGCAGGCATGTTTGGGAGGGTTTAGAGGACTACAGGCCCATAACTCTGCTTAACACAGAGTTAAAGATTTTGGCCCGGGTCTTGGCGAATCGTTTACAGCGTGTCATCAGTGATCTGATTGGCCCTAAACAGACCTTTGCTGTGAAGGGAAGATCGATCCAGGACAATCTGCACTTGATTCGCGAGGTCCTAGAGGGGATAGAAGACGACACAGAAGCCGCGCTGATCAGTTTAGATCAGTTCAAGGCCTTCGATATGGTTGACCATCGGTTCTTGGCGTCTGTTTTGGAGACTGCCGGATTCAAACCGGAGTTCTGCAGATGGATTAGTATGATGTACCACAACCATCAGGCAGTGGTGCAGGTGAACGGAAGGTGTTCGAGGGTATTCGCGATCGAGCTTTCGGTCCGGCAGGGCTGCCCCCTGTCTCCTCTTCTCTATGTCCTCGCGTTGGAGCCCCTCCTGCGCAGGCTTAGGGATGAGAGGACAAGTCCGTCCCTGCGCGGTATACCTTTTGTTAGCAACCTTGCAGCAAGGGTTTCCGCGTTCGCTGATGACATCACAGTCTTTGTGTCCCGCCGTCTAGATATAAAGGCTGTGAAAGAGGCGTTCGAGTACGAGCGGATCGCAGGAGCCAACGTCAATTTTGACAAAAGCGAAGGTTTGCGGCTCGGTGCTTGGAGGGGTAGCAATACTCTTCCAGGGCCCTTCCGCTGGAGTGACGGACCCATCCGCTTCCTCGGGGTGTGGTTCGGGCCTGACCTCCAACTGGAGCGAAATTGGTCGGAAGTACAAGTGAATGCTCAGGTGGGAATCTGGCTTTCAAGGAGGTTGTCCTTAAAGGGCAGGGCGGAGGCGTGCGACACGTACGTCTTCCCTCTGATCCTTTACCGATTGGCTGTACTTCCTCTGCCTAAGGAACGTCGGTTGGCACTGCAACAATCCCTCTCCAGATTACTCTGGGGAGGTGCAAGGCTGATGGTCCGTAGGCAGGTCTGTATCCAACGTAAACGCAACGGGGGTCTGGGTATGCCTGATCTGGAGAGCCACTGGCTTGCTGAAAGACTTGCATACCTGGGCCGGTCCTTGACAGGAGACTCAGTGTGGAGACGAAAGGCGAGTCGGACTTTTCCTCGCCTCAAGTCAGACCCAAAGGCTGAAGGTCGACGTAAGCCTTTGGGCGAAGCACTGTTTGTCCGCGAGTGCCGAAAGGCCCTTCGAAACCTTCTTGGGTCCAGTGACCTTTCACGGCCTCGGAAAGAGCTATATCGGGAGTTAGTGGTGGGTTCCGCTTCTGATCCTCTTAGCGAGCGGCAAGGCTGGACGGCGGAAGAGATCCGCTCTCACTGGAATTGGGCGCCAGGATCGAGCTTCTTGAACAACTCCGAGTTCTCGCTCACCTGGCGACTTGTACGGAATGCGTTACCCCTTCTCGGCTTGAACTACCAAGCGTGCATAGCAGACATGCCTGATTGTCCTCGCTGCGGCAGTGGATTAGAAGAAACGGCTGAGCACGCCTTCTACTATTGCGAGCGAGTTCGCCCGTTTTGGGATCACGTCGGGGAGTGGACGGCTCGCATCGCACCCAAGCAGCTCGTGCTGCTCGATGTTGGTTACGTCGTGGACAACGTTCTTCCTCCGTTTCAGGGTGAGAAGCATGTGGTGTTTCTCGCGATCCTGGCTGTAGCTCGAATGGTGATTTGGATTACGCGAAAGAAGGGATTGTATGACGATGCAAACTTTTCTCATCGCGATCTGGTTTTGTATTTTCGGCATCAGCTGAGGGTCAAAATCAGATGCGATAGAAAACGCTTGGATCGCATAACATTCAACAGAAGGTGGGTGAATGCAGCGAGCCTGGTCGTAAGAAAGGGGGCAACGTTGGAGTCATCCTTCCCTCCTCTGCCGGCCCATGGCGTCTACGGTACAGGTCCTTCGGGGCCCCACCCCCGGTAAGTAGGCAATGTTTTTCCCTTGTAACCTAGTTAGCAGTATGTTGTCAGTCATTGTCCCCGTCATCTAGTCATTAGTATTCAAGATCTTCCCCATCCCCATTATTTTTGTACCTCAAACCGTATCCCAGTCCGCTTTTACTGAAGATCTTGAACATTCATATTACCGGCTTATATCGACCCATACCGTGCCCGACCCTTTATTTCTTTTATCCCCTATAGATTAGGATCCCAGTCCCACCTAGGGCAGGTCCGACTTGTTTCCGGTTCTTTCGCCCGGAAAACAGTCGGCCTCCAATTTTATAGACGGGGGGATGAGAGGGCAACCAAACGGGGGATTTTTCCTTTGGTTCCTTGTTTTTGTATATATTTCGCGGTTTTTCTCCCATCCCCATCATATGAATTCATTTGTAAAAATCACAATTTGTAAATAAAATCATGCATCACTTCCGGGGTTTTAAGTAGGTCTTTCTTCATAGAGCAAATGTGGTATTTTGGTGGTAGTAGCGCGCATGGCGACGGATGAATGACTATATATTGTATTGTTGAATGGGTCGGCGAATGTGGCTAGCTAGGTTCCCTTAGTAAAAACATAGTTAATGCAAGACCACACCCTTCCCCTTCCCCCCAAAACTTAAGGCCTTGTGCCTTCATTATATAAAATATATAATGAAATAAACAAACATTACTGCGATTTCATTCATGCGATGAAATCACGTGATCATTTTGTCAGAGACTACGTCATTTTATTTATTTATTTTTTTATTGTTTCCGTTATGTTCTTCGTCGACCAAAAATTCGTTATGAAATGAACGCAGCCTTCCAATCTGAGCGTCTTTTCTCTTCTCGAAAAGACCAAATTTCAAAGATAAAATTAAATAAAAAAGGTACCTTTAACTGGGGTAAATATATCGGGATATATACATATATATGTATCTGTATATATATACATGTGTGTATATATACATATATATATATGTATATATCTATGCCAACCTTGCAGGATGGCTGCTTTGTTTAAGTGAACTGAAAAGGCTTACTTCCCAACGGAAATAAAAACTCTCCAGAAAATGGAAGGGAAACGATTAAACAAGAGAAGACATTCTGACCAGAAATACCCGGCAAATTCTAGCTGTTCTCAATGGTAAAAATAACTCTCAATACACCAAGAATTAAACCAAACATGCTTCAACGTCTGGCTTATACGTATTGAACAGGCATTGTAGATTTTACAAACAGTCCCCTAAAAATCGATGTGCATCTGCTTACAGATTTCTTCAGCTTATTGAGACTAAATTTTCCTCGATTATTACCAAATATAAATATATATATGCGGTTGTTGCAATCATCATATGGAAGTGATTTATTATCAGTGGAATTTATGACATTTCCATTTGCCAAGGATAATTAAACACTATGTCTGGTAAATTCATAGCAATAAATTCATCGTGAAGAATTAATCAAGGGTATATTCATCGTATGGGAAATTTATCGCAGGTAAATTTATCGTGGCCAACTTCAGAATTTGATTGTTGTTTTTAAGAATTCAATAAAAAAAGCAAAAGAGTTAAGATTAGGTAAACCTTGTATTGAAATTAATCTGATGCATTGAATTTACCGACGATAAATTTACCACACGATGAAATTACCGACGATAAATCTAGCGCGATGAATTTACCTGGAACCATTAAATACTTTTGGCCCCAAAACAGATCTTAAATTTTAAAAAACTTAAGGTAACAATACGTAAAAAAATTCCGGAACTGTAAATCAAATTGTCAATCATGTAAAATAAAAAAAAGTTTCAACTAAAGCTGCTAAATATATTTATATATATATAAAAAATCTCGTTTTTATTTCTATCTTGTGTCTTTTTGTTATCGCTTTCAATATTTCATGCTGTTGCGTTGGTGTGTTTAAAAACATTCTTAACCCGTATGGTAATTATGGACTTATGGTCAGGTCATGCAGGAAACCGCAGTTTTCATCACTGAAATTAAGTAATAATTAATTTGTTTAGTACTTGGACGAGTGACCAATTAGGTACTATAAACGGCTTGTTGCTTGAATATGCAAAACATCATAAATGATAACAATTATAATATTTTTTTTTGTTATGTCATAAAGCAATAACCCGTGCATATGTTGAATAAAATATCCGAGCAAACTTTTACTCTTAAGAAAACTTGAATTTTCCTGTAACTTGATATTTTATTATTACAGTGTATCGTTTTAAAAACTGAAGAAAATATTTTTTGCTAAAAACTAAAATCAGTATTCGCTCCCACATCCCGTATGATGTGGGGAGAATATTTTTATGCAAATAAAATCTTAATTTTAAATCTACTTTTGTTAAAACTATTTTAGATATTTCAATTTTAACTTGCTGAATCCAAAGAGGTTTGATTTCTGTTGGCAACTAAGATTGTCTACCATGCTTCTGCTCTTCTATCTCTCTTTGTCGATATCTTCTTTTTCTCTCCCTCATTCCCTTCCAATCTTCATTGGTCATCTATGTTTCGATCTAAATGTTTAGTAAACACGAAGAATTAGTTTCCTATGTAAAAAGGAATGAAAAGCACAAATATTTTCCCCTACAATCACATTTTCATCTTTCTTTTGCTCTATCTATGCCTATTTTCCTCTCAATTTTTTATTCATTGTCTCTTGATATCCAGGCAGCAAGATTGTCTCCTTTTCTTCTCCATATTTTTTATCTTTTCTTTAACTAAGTTTTCTTTTCGTTTTTCACTTTTTTTTCTTACCTTTTCTTCTTCACGCCTACTTCCCTTTCTTCCTCGCACCCACTTTTCTTAATTGATTCCTACATATTATATAGGCGTCTCGGTCAGAAAGCCTTAGTCTTTTCAGCTGAGAAATACAGGGAATCTGGCAATTTCTTCACTAAAATGAAAAAAAGCGTAATAGTCGTGCATACAAATGAGCAGATAATTGAGGGAAAAAACAATAAGATATAAAACATTGTATCTTATATATTCTGAATTTCACAGAAACTGTTTGGTGTAATTTAAGCACGTAAACTTCTATCAAAGAAGTACCTACGATGTTTTAAGACCTATGATGTTTTATAATTTAGCATCGGATAAGATAACTTGCAAAAATAAATAAATATATAATAATATAAAATAACGATTATTTACAGATTGATCGTCACTTCTGCTAAGAATCAATGTTGTATCTGTGCACTGAATCAAAGTGTTGGTTCACAGTCCTCTAACTATGATCAGTATAGAATCTGTGCGCTCTGCCAGACATATTTTCAAGTTAATTTTGCCGTGCTACTTAAGCAACGGAATGGTGGCGTATGTCACTTGTCTGCTTACCCCTGGTCTGACGTTTGAATCAAGCTAAGATTCAATATATATATATATATATATATATATATATGTGTGTGTGTGTGTGTGTGTGTGTGTGTGTGTGTGTGTGTGTGTGTGTGTGTGCGCGTGGGCTCGGGTTTTTACAAAGTCGAAGAGATAAATAGAGAAACAAAGAAACATTCAGAAAAAGTCACATCTTTATGTTGATGACGGTGCTCAGAACACTGTGATCTCTATCATGTCTACCCATTTTAGATTACAGCCGGTAATATCCAAATAAAACGTAATATACACCCGCAGAAACAGTATAAGAAAGAATAACTTGGTACATTAGAAAAGTTTTCGAGGATATCATAACAATCATTATTGCGTTTTAGTCGCTAGAAGTTGTCGTCTCTTCGTCTTTCAATAAAGATAGAACGTTTGTCAAATTTACGATTGGAGTAAGTTATTAAATTAGAATCCCGTATAAGATGGAAATTAATTTCAAAATGATTCAGATTCTAGCACCCATTCAGAAATGACTATAATTTCCGTCGAAATTGGAGCGTCACTCTAAACGCATTATTCACCAAAATTTTGGATTAATGAAATAAACCAAATATAATAGAAAGTCAAATTTTAAAGATTCTCATCAATAGACTGAGAAATCAGCACGTTTTCGATTCTTATCACAAGCGAGTACTTTCTAAAGATTGCGTTTAATATTGGTCTGATTCTCAATTTGTTCATAACTATTCATCTCATTTCATTCATGTCTATCAATCTATCTTTGTTCATATCCATTCTTTTCTGTTAACTACTTCATCTTAGTTATATGTATATCAGTCTGTTTGTATCTGTTTCCATACATTCTCTCTCTCTCTCTCTCTCTTTCTCTCTCTCTCTCTCTCTCTCTCTCTCTCTCTCTCTCTCTCTCTCTCTCTCTCAAAATCTGTTTATCCGTTTTCCACCTATCACCTACTTTCAAACAGGATTCTACCACAGCAATTTAAACAAATGCATAAGTATACACATTTTGGGGAAATTTTTTGTGCTGCTGACATTGTATGGTATTTCGGTTATGTATTTCACTCCAAAAACCTTCAACAATCAATTTACCCTGGTGTTTGTAAAATCTACGATGCCTTCTACTTTATAGAGTTATGTTTAGAAAATCTTGCGTGAAAAATTAGCCCCAAAATATAAACCCTTCACTCTATGTGTGTAAATAATTTACTAATTCCATGATGGGTGAAAAACAGAAGAGTGTTGCGTATCGAGAATAACTGAATCCTTTATAATCTTATGAACCACAGTTAGAAACACTTTAAACTCTGAGATATTTTTGCAACCAACATAGAAACATTGCCAAACAAACCTTTTCTATAAATTCAATTTAAAAATGTTCGCAATTTTTATTTCCTAAGTTGAGTCAAAATTTTTGCAATATTTTGATTCGTGCTAGTTTGCAGCGTGTATATCACGTGACCGAAGCAATTCAAATCGAAGTAGTTACCTGTTGTGATTGGTCGATACACTGACACATTGTGCATTGCTTCACTCTTTGTATGATTTGAATACAGCACAGATGAACTTGCAACGTAGTTCAATTTGGACACTTATCATATTTACCCAACCCCTCTGCTCGGGCAGGATATGACACAAGGTCAATTTTTAAGCTGAGTTTAACAGGTTTGAATTCAGAGTTTTCCTTCTCCTTGACTAGTTGCCTCACCAAGGCTGAAGAACCTAGTCTGTCCTACTATTTACCCATAGCTGGAGGGAGAATAATTGGATTCATACCTTTCCCAAGGGTATTAGTGCAATGTGAAATGCAATCAGTCTCGTCCAGGATTTGAACTCGTGTTTCCGTGTCCAATTCCTATGACGATAACCATTACACCACGGGCACTTATGCTTGATGAGTTTGAACAAGGCCATAACGCTACCGAAGCAACCAAAAATATTTGTTGCACAAAAGGTGAAGGGGCAGCTGATCGCTGTACAATAATCAAATAGAACAAAAAATATTCACTCGGGTTGTAAGAATATCGATGATCAGGCAAGCTCAGGTAATCCAAAAAGCATGGATTCGGTGACTGAGCTCTCAGTGATAGATGCAAATCTTGTGAGTAGTACTCGGAGCGTATCAGGTGAGCTCGGTATCTCATATTCCAGTGAGTTTCGTCACCTGCGTGACTTCGGCATAAAAGTATCTGGAGCTGCCAAATTGTACCTTACGTACTACCAAAACATTGCAAAACTTTTGACACTCCATAGTATTTCTTTATCTCTGTATTCTTTGCTATTTTTAGCCTTGTCTAACAATCCATTGTACTGTTTGAACCATTTCAAAAATGACAATTTTTTAAATTTGTCTGATGATGGGCTAATACCCGATAAAGAAAGTGAGAAAAGCAAATTACACAAAAAGATTTGCAAAATTTGTTTTATCTTAACCCAATTATATTATTTTACTTTGAAATCGATTAAACTTTTATTTTTAAAATGTATCTCTCAAATAATTCTTTTTACATACTGAATTTAATTTCGGCTTTCAACTTTGAAAAATTATTTTTCATGCGGAGATCAACACCAATTTTTTGTCTGAAAATCACAATTCTAGAGTTTTAATTTTTAGACAAAAACTGTAAAATGATTACACCCTAGTGAATACGCTCTGTCCCCTACATTCTGGTTAGACCTCTTCCACAAAAAGGGTGTCCTGGGTATGATACTAGACTGCATCTGGTGGTGAGGCTCTAGTTCTGGTGCTCAAGGGAGAATCGAATACCCATTCATAGCTATTACCCCCGAAAAGAGCTGTTTACAAATTAGTCGTATTCGATAGGAATAATTGATATCATAGAACCGCGAGCAAAAATGTAAATATAATTGTACAATGTACACAATTCCCTAATCTCAAGGTATAAAATAAGCCTAGATGCGTTGACATACCGTTAAAATCAGTCAAATATAATCGGATGAACTAGGAACTTGACTTTAAAAATTAATTTCATGAATTAATAATTCCATGAACATAAATCCACAAGATCGACTTATACACGATTATATACTTCGAAGTAGCATCTACCATAGAGTGATGATTAACGAGGCACCTTTTTCAAACTAATTCTTACAAGGTGCCCTATACCTGCCAACTAAGTATAGTTCGTCATTTTGAAGAAATTTCTCACGGGTACCAGTGGTCGATTTTCGAGTGTTAGCAAAAAATGGATTTCAAATGATGATTTTAAATTTCAACTAGATTAATTGGTCCAACATAATCTTATCCCCCCATTCCCATTCGCATTTATCAAGAAAGCAAAATTTAAACAAGGTTTGCAAGTGAGGAGGTTATGTCTGCCTTGAAAATCAGCGTTTAAAATATATTACTTTTGTTTTCATTCGAAAACATCAATAACGAAATTTGAAGCTATCTGAGCCTGCAGGCTTTCAGTTAAGTTTAGCTTAGTTCGGCAAAAAAGATAACAGAAATATGGGGCACCTACTGAGAATCTGGCAAGTTGTTATTTGTATGGCTTAGTTTGCTCTGGTATATATATCTGATTGCTTACGACAGTAATTTACAAAGCATCACAAATTACCTGTACTCTCTTCGTGGCGGGATGGCTAACGTGCTGGACTGTAGCTACGTAGTTATCGGGTTCGAACCTCAGTTGCGCTATTATGTTCAATTTCGGATTTGCATCGAAAAAGTATGAGACACCTTATCCCCACCACCAACTATGGGTGAAATAGTATCACTTCTGTTCAACAAAAATGGTTTTGGCATTAGATAATCCACGAAAGATATAAAACTAAACTAAGCTTTGTATAGATATGGCACACAGATATACAGGGTGTTTAAAATGTTTACATTTTTTATAGGAATTCCTCTATGATATGATTTTAAAGTCCCCACATGTTCACCATATTTGTCAACACATCACTGGAATCTTTCTCATGCGTTCTCAGTAATATCACTTCAGCTTCTCCTATAGAAATATTAACCGTTTTCAATTGGCTGTGAGAAAATGTAAGAATGTATTAACAAATGGTGAAACGAGGATACTGAAATTATATTATAAATTTACCACCATAAGGGTCTTAACATTTTTTACAACGACCTGTTTATAGACAGACGCGGGCACATTTCTTGTTTTTGCAACATACCCGTAAAAATAGTTTTCTGCTTGGAACAGCCCAGAGCAGTCTAGGATCAAAGTGTTGTTCCCGTCTCTCTCCCTGTTTTCAATCTGACTGAATATTTCCAAGTTAATTTTAACAAATTTTGAATCGGATCATTTTCTTTACTTTTACGGCTTGTCAGATCCACAACCACCCTTCGTCCTGAGATTCCTGGTTCGAGGAGGGGGCGTCCCATCAGAAAAACCTCTTCTTATTTGGTCAGTTTTTACATGGTTAAAGGGCTGAATTCCCTCTGCCTTCCCTTCTTCTAGACTGGGTTCCAACTAAAGCAATAAAGCCCAGTCTACTCACTTGCAATTTTCTATGAAAGAGATGAGATAGTAAAATTGTATCACGTCTTCTCCAGAATGCAAAATGAACTTTCTCAGTCAGAGTTTGATCTATACTCTTAATTTCTCATGTAATTAACCATTAGGCCATACATTCACATCCATTACTATCACTATGGCTAGTTTTTCACACGAGTTTTTGCAGGGTATTTTTTCACTGAAATCTGCGTGACAGCAAGTCTCCAGTACTCTTCTAAGTATCCAAGCTGATCTTAACAGTTCTATGTCCTGGTTGATCTCTATTCTTCTTCTGATCTTCGATTCCCCCACTCTCCTTTAAAAACCTTCTCGCCAACTATGATTGGTTTCACCTTCAAGTACCATGGTTTTCTCAGTTCTCAAGTAAGATTCAAGTATTTTCGCTTTCTTAATTTTCACTTTGTGGTCCTCTGGAAAAGTAACATCCACTTAATGATAAGTTCTTTTCTCCCTGTAAATTAAAACTAGGTCTGGTATTCTGGTCGGAATTGGGGGATTCGTTCGCATTTTTAAACTCCAGAGAATTTTTCTCGAACGGATTCATGTTTGTGCATATACCATTTGTCAATATGGTCAAATTTTAATGTCTGGCTCAGTTTTCAGTGGCTACCTTTTCCACCTTTGCCCCCACAGGTCTCCGGGACTTGTCTCAGTATTCTAGCCGATCTTAATGCTGTGGTCTGGATATTCTCAATTCTTTCTCCGATTTTCAATTCCTTCAGTCTCCTTACCAAGTTTTTTGGGACCGTTCCAAGCATACCAACTACAATTGGTATCACTGTCATCCTCATAATCCACGATTTTTTAGTTCCCATGCAATTTTTTAAAAAACTAAACACTAGGTCTGGTCTTCTGGCCGGGATTTGGTGACCTGGCAGAATTTCAAAATCACAGTGAACGGTATGCATCTCATTCTCAAGGACCGATTCTGGTTTGTGTATATATCATTTGGTAGTAGGGTCAAATTTCAATATCTTGCACAATTCCCAGTAGACATCTTTTCCATCCAGTCATATCTGCTCTTGTACTCATTTTGTGCTAGTTTTCTGTATCCATTTACAATGTGATTGACCGTTTTTCTCCACATTATCAACATTTGCCATTTCTGTTGTTCTTATTCCTAACGAGTTTTCACACCAGCGTTAGTTGATGATCTTTAACAGGAACATTATTATTATTATTATTATTATTATTATTATTATTATTATTATTATCTAATAACAGATACTTCTAATGTGTATAGAGGTAAGAACTATGTGTGGGTATGCACACACACACACACACACACACACGTTAACGGCTCGTTTTTTAATGAGAGATTCGACGAGAACCTAACTTTTTCCTGTTGTTTTTCAGCAGCTCTGAAAAATCAAGCATAATTGGCATGTCAACTTTCGATTCGATTAGTTCCTCCAAGGATGAAAACTGTAAGTGAATTTTCGCTGTTTAGTTCTATCATTAATGGAATATGATTAATGGTATATGATAATTGCAAGTTAAACCTCACTAATCCGGCCGCCTCATTGGCGAGACTTAGAATACGCCAACTGCCTACTCTGTGAAGAGGTAAGATCCTACCCCACCCACCAACCACTGATTTTAACAGCATGTCAACCCACCTTGGATTATTTCATGCGAAAAAGTTAGGGAATTGCGTTCATTGTATATCTATATCATCAATATCTATTGCTTATCTTGAAATCATAAATCGATTCACTACCAAAGGAAGAATTTCCAAGAACTAAATGCAGTTATCTTGTGAATTCTATACCAAAAGTAAACTGGAATCAGTTGATTCGATTTGTATGCTTTTTTAGAATATCAATTCATTTGTTTCTCGCATGAATATCCCGTATTCATATATAACGGATAGATTTTTAAACAGTTAACTTAGACACAGAGGCATTATGTTCATTGTAATGACAATGATATTTAGTAAAGATTGTGTATTATGGTGAATGGATTGCTTGAATGGTTCATCAAATAAAAAAAGGTAAATTAATAAATTCTTATCATTTTATTAGCCGTGCATTTCACACTTTATTTTACATGTTTTTCTTTTAAATTAATTTTATCCAACTGAATAACTTTTGCTGAAAACAGATACCTCTGTTTTTCCATCCAGTTGTGATGGAAAAAAATTAAACAAAAAGTTCAAACAATTTTTGAAAGAATAACAAAAGAATCATTTATGTAGATTGTACGCCGGGAAAAACTGTTCAAAAAATCTCCCCATACCTTTTACAGCAAGAAAAAGAATAAACAGGCTCTTGACACCTCTTTTTTTAGAATGTCCTGACGGTATATTTCCTGTTGATCTCTTTCAAAATCTTTTTTTCCTGCTTTATAACCCCACTTCACAACCTAATCACTTTATATAAGTTTCTATGGTGAGAACAACTTAATTTGGATATATACTCGGATCAAATGACTAGATTATGTACTTAACTACCTTCTGTTGCGTTTAAAACTGAAATGTACTTTTGAACATACAAACTCATGACCAATAGTCGTGCCAAGTAACAGAATATATTTATAACATCACGAATAAATCTACGAAAAATAATTAAGGAGCTTTTCAAAACTGATACTGTGAACGAGGGATTTTCAAAATTCTTCTAGCTCAAAATGCTGTTTAGAAACAGCAAAAATATTTTGCCACATTTTGAACGTTAATTCAAAAATGAATTTTTAAAAAACTATTCATTCTTTTCTAAAATATAAAAATAATTTACACTGTCGAGTATTTTAAATGATTAGTTTTTTGTAAACTGTTATTAATGGAAAACATGGACTTCTAAGTGACATTTGCAGTATGAAGAAGTTCATGAATCGAATAGACATATATTTATACATATGCATATCATAAAGTCGTGCGGACAGAACGGGTTCTCTCTCTCTCTCTCTCTCTCTCTCTCTCTCTCTCTCTCTCTCTCTCTCTCTCTCTCCGTCCCTATCATCCATTACTGCTGACAGGTCTTCTAGACTACAATCACTGTCCGCATAGAGAAGGTTATGTTAGTACTTGCTGGTCGGCTAACACTGACGGGTCTATGTGTAGGGGTCAATATGAGAACGGCGTCGTTTTGAATTCGTCCTTACTTCTCCCAAAGTGCCCCACATGTCTTTTTCGTCTTATTTAGATGGTTTGGGAAATGGGAGTCAAGTGGCCGTACAACTGCTGTTTTGTCGGGTTTTGCTTCCAGGGTTTGTTGAAAATAGCACGTAGCATTCTTGTGTAATTACCATCGTCTTTTTTGTCCATGTATTTCGTTATTATTCAGATGGTGCATCCATACAGTAGTATTGACACAGCCACAGCATGTAAGAATTCCAGTTTTATTTTATCACAGAGATCAGATCCCCATATGATCGGTAACCTCCCAATAGTAATTCACGCTTTCGCCAGGCGTATCTTAACATCACTTTTGCTTGATTGGGACCGGAGTCAAGACTACTAGATTTAATTATGAAAAAAATATTCGGCGAGGATTTTAGAAAATTGGGGCAGTACATTGGGTTTTTTCTTTTTTTTTTTTCAAAGAGTGATGCAATTTATTGTCACTATGAGAAGCAAGAGAAAAGTATTGTTCAATTTTTGACTAGCAGAAAATTACAAAAGCGTTGAAATTGTTTTTTCTAATCAGGAAAGAAAGAAAGAAAAGCTAGAATCGGAGAAATCATTTGTCAAAACAAATGCGAGCAGGAAATAAAAGGTTACAGAGAGGTCAGCCAGGTGCAAACTGATCACCTGAGAATAAATCAACCTTGGAGAAATGGAAAATTTTGTGCTAATTTTCTAAGTGATGACGTATGAATCACATTTAGAAAAATATGTTTTATTGGCTTCAGTTGCTTATCTTAAAAAACTGGGTTCGACCGATACACGTGGTCAGTCATAAATCAACCCCTTGACCACTCCATACTGACTCGGTATATATATATAATTTGTCTGACTTCCCATTTAGTCAAAATTGACATGAAATCATTTTATAGGAAGGGGGAGGGCTCTCAAAAATCGAGACTCATTCGTAGCTGTCGCAAAAAATGCCTAGGACCACAACAGGGTTATCTCCCGTACCGTGTAATAAACTCAGCCCTGTCCTATTAGACAAGGGGGCAGGTGCTGTTTGAGGGAATGTAATCTAGGACCTGGCTATTAGAACAAACAAATCCATCTATTGGTAAAAATACCAGGTGAACCCTGAAAATCTAGTCTCACTTTAACGCGTTAGTGAAACATTTCAAATAAAATGATTTTCTGTGTTTGTCTTCAAGGAAACTACCATTGTATTATTCTTAATTTTAATTATTCTGTTGTATTGTAGCAATCAAGGCGAGGAAGGAGTCTACGTAGCGTAGGAGTTAACGTGCTAGATTGTGACACCGTAGTAAACAAGTTCGAATTCCAGTCACAATATTATGCTCACTTGGGAAAGATTTGAACTCCCTTAGCCCTCGACTATGCGTTAATTAGTACCACTAACGTCCTTCTCCAATGGTGTCTTTGGCATCAAATAACCCACGATGGTTGATATACCTTTAGACAAAGAAAACGAACCAACATTCAAAGGATTTAGAGAATGGGTCTCAGCCAGCAAAACCTTGTTCTAAGGAGTATCTTTGACACCCTGACACCCGGTAGTTAAGGGGTAAATGATCTCTTGGATAAAATTTAAAGGTTGAGCTATACACGAGATTGACTTATATATGAGTAAGTGCAGTAATTTCTCTGGTTGTGTAAACGCGCCAATCATCATGTGTCTTTTTCGTAAATACTTGCAGTTTGCTCGAGAGCAGACGTACCAAGAGAAAAAGGCAAGGAAACAAAAAGTGACGATCCGAACAACATTTCCGTTTACGGCACTCCTACAAAGAAATCTCCTGGTCGGGAAGTGGCCGTACCAATGTTCCCGAATCCTAAGACTGATGTAGCGTTCAGCCCGCCCATAAAAGTGTTACGTGGGCGAAGATGTTTTGATTGCGGAAACAAGATGGCAGAACTACTCAGACGCTTGCCTGACTACGAAGAATTCCAGTCGGAGCTTACCCGGCTGATCTACGTACAACAACGTGAAACAAAGAGAAGTCCGAAAAAGGGCTTCTCTGACAATGGAAATTGTTTTATTATAGCCGAACTTCCTGAGTATTGCGCATTTTTACGCACACCAAAAGCGTAAACCGTTTATTATTATTATTATTATTATTATTATTATCAATCAGATACCAATCTGATATCACACCGTACATTGGGATATTTTTTGTTTTGTTTTTTTTTTTCTTTTTTTCCTGCTTCTGTTTTGGTTTTTTGGGTTTTTTGGGTTTTTTTTTAAGTTTGTTTTTGTTTTTGTTTTTTGTTTTTTATTATTCATATCTTTTTTCCACGTAATTATTGTTCAAGGCAATTTCTATTTTTGAATAAACTTTAAAAGAATGTCACTTTCTAAAACAATATTGCTAGGATTTTTTTAAAACGAATTCCAATACAGTATACAAATTAGAAAAAAATAGTTTACAAAGTAAAATAGAAATTAATATTAAAAGCGAGTATATATATATATGTGTGTGTGTTGAAATGGTAGATTGTTGGGAATCTGACAGTATGATAGAATTATGTGGAAGGTTGGATAAATCAAATACTTGATACAGATTTAGTAGTATCCGCGATATTTCGTTCTTTATTCCAAGAACTTTCTCAGGCTAAACCATTTTCAAAGATTTTCTATATATAAGCATATGAGGAACATGATAAAATGACGGAGAGGATAAAGGTGTAGCAGGAAGAAGGAGAGGGTTTTTGAGTCAAATATATCAGGTTTCATAAGAAATGTTTGGTTGTATGAAAGTGGAAATAATTTTAGTGAGCTGACAGGAAAGAAATAGGGAAAGAGGTGGAGGGGGAGGAGTTTCGGCATATCCTGTTTCATCAAAGACATCGATTATAATGGGATGTCTAGATGGAAAGGAAGCGAAAAAGAAGGAAAGAGAAATTGATAAAGAAAGAATCCTCGAAAGTAGCTAAAACGCCCTAATCAACATCTGAAAACACATAACAAACATAACTTATTTCAAATTTGATAACAAATTCTATAAACAGAAATCTGGCCTTCCCATAACAAACCCACTCAGTGGAGTATTAGCCGGTCTATTTCTGGAATTTTTTGAATCCGGCCTTTTTAAATACAGACGACCTAGCAAGACCACATATTTTAGATATGTTCATGATATACTTTGAGTGTGTTTAAAAAGTTAGATTTGTTATTTTATCAACTGTAAAAACTACTGTATATATTTACCCACCCATCCGCCACGGTCAGGATGTAACACAGGGTCAATTTTAAGAGTAGAGCTGGGTTGAATTCAGATTTTTTCTTCTCCAAGACCGGTTGCCATACCAAACTTAAAGGGCACAGTCTGTCCTATTTACCAATAGTTGGAGGGAGAATATTTGGATACTTACCTTTCGCAAGGGTATTAATGCGATGAGAAATGAAAACAGCCTTGCCCAGGATTTAAACTCGGGTGGCTACGTATATTTCCTACGACCATAACCGTTACGCTACGTAAAAATTACAGTAGTTCAAGCAGTCATTACAGAAAAGTGTATTCTCTAAGGAAATAGGATGCCAGTTCGAGTATCATGGAGTGTTCCCCTCCCTCAATCACGCTGTTTACTGATGATCGTTGAGTGACTATCTGAATAGTTGGGATTAAAAGCAAAATAAAAGAAATACTAGTCAAAAAAAAAGTTTTACAAGGCTTTATCTTATAAAAATTCAAGGCATCGTTTGATTTCATAAACCTTTTTGTGACTGTATATTTCGAGTCGTATTTTTCTTTCGTCTCGTCTTAAGAACCTATGAAACCATCTCAACTAAATTCAACAATTTATGCACAACACAAACCAGGTGCTATGTATAGATAACCCAGCTTCGATTAGAAAATGATTCAATTCCATTGGGTTGTCTGGTTCAAGGGTCAATGTCACACTATTGTTTGTGCTTAGCCAATATGTGCCGAGGGTGCCGAGGTGGGTGACGGTTATCAACAAAGATAGCAGGAACAGCAAACCGAGATCGAATTCCAGTTGAGACTTCTTATATTCACTTATCAATCCTACATCTCTGCGTTCTGTCAAATCGGGACAAAAAGTCTTCTTCTCGAAATGTCACGATTGTTGACGGCTTTGTAGGATGTAGAAATGATCCGTTAAACTAGTCAACTACTACCTGACCATCCAAGCAGTAATCACTGAGAGAAATGGCACAACTGTTACATATTGTTAATCTTGACAGCAAGATTATGTAATCAGCTTCTTCCAGAACAAGACTACTGTAATGGGACACTCAATGGAGTATTACAGTTGCAAATTGATAATCTACAATAGTGTCCAAAAACTAAGGGACGAAATTTTAAAACCTAATATTTGTTAGAAATAACAACTGTGAAAAGCTGAAATTTTGACAACTGGTAGTCGTTATCACCCATAATAACATACTAAAATTTGAATTATTTTCAAAGGATAGAAAAAGAATTATAACAATTATTCATTTATTTTCAAATTTGGAACGTCCAAAAGTAAGGAACAAAATTGAGAAAAACCATGTAAACAGCCAAAAAACAATAAAAATACATGTACAATCAATATTTAGTAAATGAGCCCTTGCTCTCAATGACAGCTGCACATCTTCGACTACAAGAACGAATCAGTTCTTGACAATCCTCGATACTAATTTTAGACCATTCTTCTTGAAGCTTCACCCACAAATCCTCCGTGTTAGTGGGATTTCTTTCCATAACTTTCACTTCTAAGGTCTTCCAAAGATTTTCTATTGGATTTAAGCCAGGACTTTGCGATGGCCAATCCATAATTTCAAAATCTTGCGCGCTAAGGTAACTCATTACCACCTTTGCCTTGTGACACGGGGCATTATCTTGCATAAAGGTAGCCCTATCGAAACCTGAATTCTATATGATTGGCGCAACAGGATCTTGAGCAATGTTTTTATAGATCTGCGCGTTTACACGAGTTTGTAACCGGACAAGAGGCGTTGTACCTTGGCTAGAAAACATTCCAAATACCATGACGCTTCCGCCCCCAAACTTGACAGTTTTCTTAGTACACTTTGCACTTAATCTTTCACCAATACGTCTCTTTACATTGTTTTTTCCATCATTTCCAAATAAATTAAACTTGCTTTCATCACTGAAAAATACTTTTGCCCAATTTTCATATGTCCAAATTACATACCAGTTTGCAAACTCTAATCTCTTCTTCTTATTCTTCGAACTAACAAGTGATTTCTTTCTTTGGGGTTCGATTAAACAGCCCTATTTCTTGCAGTCGTCTAGAAACAGTCTGTCTTGACACATTAACACATGAGGTACTATTCATAACCCTTTTAATTTCTGTGCAAGACTTAAAACGCTGCATTATTCAATCTTCTCTTGCCGAAGTTTTGCGGGGTCTGCCGGTTTTAAAAGCACTAATTATTTTGCCAGTATCATTGTAGAATTTAACAACCCTGCCTACAACACACTTGGAACGTTTCACTTTCTCTGAAATCTCTCAAATGGTGTGCTTTTCCTTGTGTAGCGTCACAATAGCTTGTCTCACAGAGTAATCAAGTTTTTGGCGTTTCGCCATGGTGCCGGCTGATGCAACGTTTACAAATGACTAAGTAAGACTTATTGTTTAGAGGAAATCAAAAGATTTTAATATAGCATACTGTTTACATTGTTTTTCTCAATTTTGTTCCTTACTTTTGGACGATCCTATTTTGAAAATAAATAAATAATTGTTATAATTCTTTTTCTATCCTTTGCAAATGATTCAAATTTTAGTATGTTATTATGGATGATAACGACTACCAGTTGTCAAAATTTCAGCTTTTCACAGTTGTTATTTCTAACAAATATTAGGTTTTAAAATTTTGTCCCTTAGTTTTGGACGCTACTGTAGATGAGTTTGTGTTCGACGTTGAATTTGGAACGATATATTTTCTGTAATTTTCAATGAAGGTTGGTTGACTGTACTCTTACTATATATATTGGTATACGACCCACCGGTGGATCGATTCAAGTTATAAAAACACATATGACGATCTACATCGCATTGAACCAATTAAATCACCAGTAGGAAATTCCAAGAACGTATTGAAAGGGATGGTAAACTTAGACTGATTGAGATTAAGGTACTCATATAAGGGTATACATATTTTTAAATCTAATTGTATAATAAATACTTTGATAGAAAGATGAAAACTTTTGGGGCAATGTGTTGGCGCGTGGGGGAAGGAGGAAACGCAACTACCTTTTGAAACAAGAAATTAAGTAGAGTAAGTAATTGTAAAAGATAATTTATGAAAAAGATTTTTATAAAAGTATAAATATGTTACAATGCTGAAAAGAGTGGGTGAGGTCTTGATCATCCCTATCTTAGCTTTAACTTTATTAGTCTCAATCACTGATCCAATCACTCTTAGAATTGTGATCGAAGCGTCATGTTTAACGTGCAACATCGTAATAAAGCAAGTCTGAACTCCAGTTACGTTATTACAATCACTTTCGAACTAATATACTTGGGAATACTATGAACTTCTTTATACCCACTTACTATGGTTTAAATAGTACCACGACTGATTTTTTACAAGGATGAGTTTCTCATTAAATAACCCTCAAAAGTTGAGAGGTCATTAAAACAAAGAAATCAAATCAAACACTCTTCAATTTTCCTTTTGCTATAACGTTACATTTATAACGTTACATTTATCCGAAGTCTTACAAACTACACATCCACCAAAGGGCATAAATTACTCTCAGATTTTATCAAGTATTCCAATCTTCACATATATTGCCGAAGAGGATGAATGTGATATTATAAAATAGAAAAATAAATTCACCCCGTAACATAAAAAATGGAGATATTTACAATATGATGATTGTTCGTATTTAGGCTCCTCACTTTCAAAGTTAATAAGGCAGAAAACAAATTAACCGATCGAAAAAGATGAGAAAAGGAAGAAGATTTTTTTAAATATAAGCATTCATATATAACCCACTCATACACAGAATCCTATAGTGTGTGTGTGTGTGTGTGTGTGTGTGTGTGCGTACACACCATCCCACTAAAAAAGAGTTGATATGCCATTAAACAAAGAAACCAAACCAAACCAACACCATCCCACAGGATGTGTGTGTGTATTTGTGTGTGTGTGTGTGTGGAAATGTAGAGAGATGAAAAGAACAAGGCCTTCAGAGGAGGATTTCATTTGTAAAAATATTTGCCAACGTTAAACGTTTTGGTTTTAAGACTTTCATCAGAGTGTGTGCATATATAAAATGCTGATAGCAAGGATTTCCTTGACTCTCCCTCATCATTTGTCTCTATCGTCTATTGTTCTTGGAAGATCCTTTTGACTGTATCCAGTGTCCATACAGAACTGATGAATATAGTTCTTTGCTGGTCGGCCAGCACTGGTGTGTACATGTGTAGGAGTTCATCGAAGAACGTCACTTTTAAGTTCGTCCCTACTTCTCCAATAGAGCCTAGCATGTCCTAATTGGGTGGTTTGTGAGATTGAAGGTAAGTTGCCGTACAGCGACTGTTTTGTAGGATACTGCTTCCAAAATTTCTTCAAAACAACACTCAGCCTTCTCATATAGCCCCTCCCCATGTAGCTTTTTTCTCCAAACGATTGCTTAGTCCAGTTAATACAGCCATAATATAGTACTGACAAGGCTACAGCTTGGATTAGATTTCTCTATGGTCAATAACCAGTTGATAGTAGTTCATGCTTTTCCTATGCCTAAGTTGACATTACTTTCAGTAGATATGATATTGCTACCGAGGTACGTGAGTTGGTCTACTTATTTCATTGGCTTTTCATTTAATGTGGAGAAGGTTTAAAATACATTAACTCTGTTTTCTTTGCGTTTAAAGAGAAATTAATGCTTCTTTCTACTTCATCCAAGCTATTCAGTGGACATTCGGCATGTGCAGGCGTATTTGTGATAAGCACTAGACAATCTGCGTAGTCTGTATCCAGTATAGTTTCCGCGAAATATTGTTTGCTTTTGCTTTTTTTTTTAAACCATTTTCTTTTATTAGATTTCTTAATGTTCAAAGGACATAATCTTGACACGTTATGAATAGATATGGTACTAGTTTATTACCTTACAAGATTCCAGTGACAATTGTATCCCTACGACACTAATGATATATGATGTAACGTTAACCATTAGGTTTCAATCGAACCCCGTGGTAACCTTCACTGTGATACAACGGGACGAACACAAAGCACCTTCTATTGGCTCACATGGTACGAAAATTTATTTAGCTGCATTATTTCATAGCAATCGACGAAAAAAAGAAGAGATAGAGTGATAAATACGTAAGCCAGATAGATAGGCAGATATTTGAACTGGCATTAGAGGAAAGTGTAGACAGAGACTTTGTCACTTCTCTGCTGACCAGCCGTTTATGTTGTGACTTTTGTCGTCCCCCGCCTCCACTCCTCGGGGCCTCCCTCAGAGCTCCTTCGTTAAGACTCTTCGCCGTCCGTCGTTTCCAACCTAGTCTGGTTTGCCGACTCTCCTTGACTCTTCGAATCTGTTTCTTATATATAACTTCGAAAAATTATTCAATACCAAAACCTTTAAGCACACGTTATCCTAAGTTCTTTTTAGTAACTCTCCATTGATCAGTATCAGCTTATTTTACCCAAACAACTGGCAATCTTCTAATTTGCTAATCATGATATTATTGTCACATCCATGAAAACAAAGGTCCACTCGAGCCTTGACCTTTACAAACAAAACCACGCAGCTTCAACTCCAACTTTGACTAGAAAAAGAATTTACTGCTAAAATGATTAACAAAAATCCCCAATTATTTGACACAATATTATCTTTCCTCTGTATATGGAATCAAATACGTTGGAGAAATCTACAAACAATTGTGTTGTCTCGAGATCTTTTGCACGTACTCCTTCGATGAAAAGTCAGAGTCTGGGAACATGCCGATCGATTTTTCTGAAAACTGTTTTGATTTTTCCAAAGAATTTTCTTAACTTCGGGTTGTAAACGATTGGGAAGTAGAGTATTATAAACTTTAGCTGTAATAATTATGCTTCTGTAGATCTTACTGATTCTGAGGTCGTCTGTCTTCGGAAAAATGGAGATCCAGCCTTATCTATCGTGTTTTGTTTATTCATAGTATTATATAATCGAAGAAATATGCTTTTAATTCTTTTCAGAACTGTGTTAAGTTCTAACTCCGTAAAATTGTCCTTGTGTGATGTTGAGTTGATCATTAATGATTTTATCAATAGGGTTATCTGAAATTTCAGGAAGGTTGCAAAGTAGATTCTTGAAATGTTTTTTCAATATCAAAAAACTATTATTATTATTATTATTATTATTATTATTATCCTTAAAAATATTGAACTTTTTGCTTAAAATAAAAGAACAGAAACAAGAAGTATATACATATATATATATATATACATATATATATATATATAAATAATGTGTGTGTGTGAAAGAAAGAAAGAGTGTGAGAGAGAGAGAGAGAGAGAGAGAAAGAGAAAGTACAACCTAATTAATTAAAAAATAATTTTTGAAGAACGTATTTACATCGCACAACAAGCATTTATTTTTCAACATAATCTCTTTATCAGTTGCACTCAAACCAGAGGTGAGCAATAATCATATGGATTGAAATAAATAGTAAAAGTTTAGGGTCAAAATTCGGTTAATCATATCAGGTCACTGACGTATTAACCCATCTCCGATAATATATATAAAGTAACTGTGTAGGTATTTTTGTTCGATAAAAACCAGAAAAAAAATAATAAACCCAATTTCTCCGTCACAATGACTATATATTTCGAAGATGTATACCAATTTCACGCCAGATCGTAATTAATTTAGACATTCATACAACTTTTACAGTCCACCAATGGATTCTAATTCTAGATTCGAGAAATTGAATTTATCAAAATGAAAGTTAATTTCTATATGGTTAAATTCTAAATGTAAATTGTCAAATGGTTAAATTATAACTTTAACTTAACAAAAAACAAAACTGTCAATTACCAAGAAGAAAAAATTTCCTTTCTTAATCATTAATGGTCTTTTCTGGATTCTAAGCCAATGCAAGAGGCCCTGGCTCGTAGATAATCTTACCATTTTGGGGTTCTTAGCTAACACAAGAGGCCCGGGGTCATTGATGGTCTTAACTTTTCTGGGTGCTAAGCCATAACAAGACGCCCTGGGTCATTGATGGTAATCTTTTCTGGGTTCTAAGCCAACAAACAAAAGAGGCCCCGGGTCATTAATGGGCTAATCTTTTCTGGGTTTTAAGCCAATGCAAGAGGCCCCGGCTCATTGATGCTCATCATTTCTGGGATCTAAGCCGACACAAGAGGCCCTGAGTCATTGATGGTCTTATATTCTCTGTGTTCTAAGCCAACTCAAGAGGCCCTAGGTCATTGATGGTCTTAATTTTTCTGGGTTCTAAGCCCACACAAGAGGCACTTGGTCATTGATAGTCTTATATTTTCTGGGTTCTAAGCCAACAGAAGAGGCCCTGGGTCATTGATGGTCTTAATTTTTCTGGGTTCTAAATGTGTCTCTGGGTCATTTTTATTCCGTTCTGGTTGACATAAACGACATTCCAGAATTTTTGGCTGAACAAAACTTCACTAAAGTTGATTCAGAAGTCTAGCAAAAATATTGCCGAATTAATCTGTTTTAGAAAATTATATTTTTCGCAAATAAGTTACAAGAATCATCCAATAAATATCGCACTTTCGGTAAGGTCACTTGCTGTTGCCTTGGCTGTTCCTAAATCTTGTGAACCTCGGAATATGAACTGTGACCTAGGGTCAACCAGAGCTTAAAAGTTTCTGAATCCTCAACTACGTAATCATGTTTATTTCCTTCTAGATTCGATGGTTGATGAGAGTCTTCTTCACTTTTGTTTCGTTTTCTTTAATTCGAGACGAGACCAGTTGGTCGAAACGGTGTTCATCTTCTACACTCTTAACTTTATCAAAAATACCTTGTGCTAACCAAAAACCTGTGCCCGGAATAGAACTTTATAATCCCGTTTTAACTTGTAAAATGTTTCTGCTGCATTGTCATCAAGTTTGAAACAGAATTGCATCTTGTGTTTTATTTTCGTGATACACGAAATCCCGAATAAAGGTGACTGCCGAGAGAGAAACATAAAGTAAATATTTTCACCTGTTTTCGCGGTCAACTCAGACCGACTAATTTTCAGTCAGGGTTGTCAACATTAAAAAAGTAGTCACATTATTTTCTAAATTTATTTCGTTGTTCTTTTAGCTGAAGATTTAAATTTTTACATATACTGTTTCTTAATTAGGACAAAAAACTGATCACTTTTTTTGACAAAACAGTAATCATAAGTGACAACATAAAATGTTCTATTGACAAAAAAGTTATGATAGAATTTAAAAATTCAGACCTGTCTCGTTTAAAAGTAATACATAATTTAAACGTTGTTATAAAGGTTTTTCTGAAACAACAACTTGAATCTATGGTGAACTGTTACATGGCGAGTGTCCTCAACACAAACCAAGAATAATCTTAAATCACTGAAAACTGATAAAAACACTGGATACTTCAATCCCGTGAAGTCTCATGAGAAGACAACTCCCTTCTTTTGTGGTTAGGGGATTCCACTTCCGTTATTTACAGCAAATGCTTCAACTCTTTGTTTGGTTTGAAAAATAACATGGTAGTATATAAAAACCTTCTCCAAAAATCCAATCTCTCTGTCCGTTATTTCTGCTTCAAGGTTTTCAAGACTGCGGCTGGTTTGAAAAGTCATCTGAGAAGATACAGTCAAAGAGAAGGCGACAACCAAGACATTGCTGGAGGATAAACAGATAGCAATCATCTATGAAAATTGAACAATCATCATATATATAACATTGTTATGTCACTATCCCTCACCGATCTGTGACTAAAAGTTTAAAGTATAAACGAAACACAATCTTCAGACAGAGGGTGGATGGACGTAAATAGAAAGCAAGATTAACTATTTATCAGAAGGTTAAGTGAAGGGCTGTAAAAAAGTGAAGTACGGAGGTGTGCAGACAGGGAAGTAAGTTGTAAAGTTGGCGACCGTTGCCGAGGGCGACCCGAAGGCTCCCTTTTCAATAGCTACTACACAGAGGTGTAGGGGAGGGCGCTACTCCTTTCCCTGGATTGCTCCACTTTACCCTTGGTACGTACCTTATGTTGCTGAGTGTTAAGCAAGGAGGTATCAAGTACCATTTTTAAAGTCTTTGGTATGATGCGAACTGGGATTGAACCCAGGTCTCCCGGGCCATTGGCGAACACTCTACCCACTGGGCCAATGAGCCGGTTTTAGACAGGGAAGTAATATATATATATATATATATATATATATGTGTGTGTGTGTGTGTGTGTGTGTGTGTGTGTGTGTGGAAAGTTGGATAAATCAAACCCTCAACTCAAATTTAGATGTGTAATATTTCGTTCAGCTTTATTTCATCTTCTCGAACTTCTGACAGAGACTGTTTTCTGAGTTTTTCTATTTAAAAGTATGTGAAGAAGGTGGAGGGGGTATAGTAGTAGCAGAAAAGCTGGTAGGGATTTAAAGTCAAATGTATTATGTTTCATTAAAGGATTTTTTGTATTGAAAGTGGAGATAGATTTTAGGGAGCTGAAGAGAAAAAAGTAGGGAAGGGTTTGGGCATAATTTGTTTCATGGAAAGATATTGACTATAATGTGATATTGTAGAAAATTGTCTATATTGTGGTGTCTAGGTTGTAATTGGGTCGAGGAAGGGCTTAGAGGCAAAGTGATAAAGAAAGGCAAAAGGAAGGATTCTTAAAAGTATGGTGGCACAGAATGAAAAAATGTTGTTTTTTTTTCCAATTCGTTTTCTATTTTGATTTTGTTTTCGTTCAGTATGATGTTCGCCAGGTGTGGCGAGATTTTGTAAAAACCTGGACGTTGTTTTATATGGTTTGTTTTGGAGATGACCGCAGATTCTGGATTCGGGATTTTTTGCACTGTATGGGTTTGATTAGGGTAGCTTGGGAAAAATCGAATGAGTATTTGAGTTCTAACATGGGGTAGAAAAGGGCGTTTCAATTCTCATTTGTTTTGATTTATCGTTTATGTTCGTAAATTCTCTTTTCTAGATTGCGTTGGGTTTCACCGATGTAATGTTTGTAGCAATCTTTGCATGGAATGGAGTATATGCCTGTGTGAGAGGTCATTTTGTTGTTGGTCCGTTTTGTGATGTTTGTGAGGTTTTTAATGGTTTGTGATGTGGTTTGATGTGGTTTGTATGATTGAACCCTCCATCAACTTCAACTATGAAGTTATTAAATTTCAAAACAGTTTAACTTTTAAAGTCTACCACAAACCCACAAACAAAAACGATTACATACTTTTCTACTCCCACTACAACAACAAAACCAAAAAGAGGCCTTATAATAGGATTTTAGCTAAGAGCACTCAGAATATGCAACCTACAATACCTGATTGAAACATTTTAATACATCGAACATTCCCTCAAAAGCCAAAAATACCAAAAGTTTTTGATATTAAATGCTAGAAAAAAGCTCTGAAGATACACTCATCAAATAAACCAAAGAAAACCAACCCCCACTATCCCCATCACCCTTAGACCGATCTCTCTACCCACTAAAACACATAACCGAGCACTCTAAGACAAACTAAACAAGTCTGGAATACCAATCATACTTTCAGATTCACAACAAATTTATCTTTTCAACACATGTATATATATATATATATATATAGGATAACATTTATGATCTCGTCCCTACTTCTCCAGCAGTGTTCTGCATGTCTGGTTTGTCTAACTATGATAGTTTTCGTGATGGGAGGTTAGTGGCCGTGCAGCTACTGTTTTGTGGGGTGTTACCTCCAGGACTTGTTCAAAATTGCTCGCAGCATTCTTATGTAGTTGCTGTCAAGCTTTTTTTCCATACGTTTAGTTAGCGTCCATATAGTGCATCCATATAGCAGTATCGACACGACCGCTGCTTGGAAGAAACTGCGTTTCATTTAATCGGTCAGGTTTGACCTCCATATGACCGATAGCTTATCGATAGCTGTCCACGACTTTCTTAGTCGCGTGTCGATGTCTGTCTCGGTTGATGAGACACTGCTTCCTAGGTAGGTGAACATGTCAACTAGTTTCAGAGAGCTACCGCCTAGTGTGGAAATGTCGCCTGTTTGATTAACCCTCTCAAATGGCCGAGCAAAAGCAGGACGACCAGCTTGAACCTACATACAGCAGCTCTGTGAGGATACGGGATGTAGCCCTGAGGACCTGCCAGAAGCGATGAACGATAAGGAGGAGTGGCGAGAGAGGGTCAGGGATATCCGTGCTGGCGGCCCGACAGGATGATATATATATATATATATATATAAGCAATACCTTACACTTATAGAAGATTTTAAGTCATGATACCAAAGTTAAGAATTCGAACGAGCTTACTAAAGAGAGTAGTTATATGACACTATAAGTTCTTCCGTCCCACATATTTTGAGTGCAATAATGCATATACGATTAAGAGTAGTGTGTGTGTGTGTGTGTGTGTGTGTGTGTGTGTGTGTGTGTGTGTGTGTGTGATAGAGTTAAAGAGGCAAGATAATTAGGGACATCGACAGATTTTAAAAGATAATAAAACATTAAGAGGATTTCTAAGTGGGAACGAAAAGGTTATTTGTGTAATGTTCATAATAAACTGAAATCTTCAGCATAGATACAGTGAGAGTTCAAAAGAAATGAGTCTTTCTTTTGTGTGTTTTGGTGATAGGTGATATAAGCGGTAAAACAGGCTTTCTTTTCCGGAAGCCAAAAGCTCATTTAAAAGGCCTTTCAAGTCTTGGGTAGTTAGTTGTCGAGAGCAGCAGTAAGCAGTCGACCGTTAGATACAAAGAATGATGGCCTTTAGGTAGATTTGACGGTTTCTTCTGTCCACTGTCAACTATAATTGATCGCAGAAAGAGTTCAAACCCAGTAAATGTCAACTGTAGCAGTCCGAGAGAACGGTAGTAGGGCACAGAAAGAAGGCCGCCAGTTCAAAATGGGACTGACCAGCAGTTCGAACTGTGAGTTGTAGCTTGACAGAATGAGATAGGGAACTGACCAGCGCCTA
Organism: Sepioteuthis lessoniana; assembly: GCA_963585895.1. Lineage (NCBI taxonomy): Eukaryota > Metazoa > Mollusca > Cephalopoda > Myopsida > Loliginidae > Sepioteuthis > Sepioteuthis lessoniana. The sequence goes on from OY757928.1 coordinate 1,978,414, forward strand.
AGTTTTCATCCACCCTCCATATCCCTATAGTTAGAGTCGACTCAACTTCAGCTTTGCCCAGTGGGCTGATGTTATAGAATACGCCGAATACACCTCTTCAGAGAGGTAACACGCGTTAAACCAATGTCCCGAGTATGACACGAAATTGCATCTGATAGTTAGGCTCCAGTCCTGGAGATTTAGGAATTGTAGAGTAATTCTTCATTGCAATTACTCCCAGGTCTACTCTGACCTGGAGTGGTAGTACTTGTTAGAATTCCATCTATGGGCCAAATGGAACTGTTCAATCATTTACTAAGAATGATTATTATTAATCAATTGAAACCATACAGTTGTTTTCAAATTATTGATATTATATATGAACGCGTGATAAATAGAATTACTTATGAAAAAATCATACCCAAAATTATTTAACTGCGTGCAAACAAATAATTAATATCAAATTAAATTATTACTGTTAAGTACCAATACTTGTATCCACTTTACTGTAAACAAACAAATGAGCTCTAACAACAATGTCCCCAAAATACAGCAGCCAATAACAGCACTAACAATATAAGGAAAATAGAACAACAATAACTAAGAAACAGAAACACCCCAAGAAGATCGGCGGACACATCGGCCAAAATGTTGTGAATATAACAATAAAGATGAAGACATTAGTTCGAAAACCCTGAATGATAAAAATTGTTTATCTTTTGGGGGTTTTGTTTTGTTTTGTTTTTTCACTTTTCATAATGAACATGGCACTCTTTTTCTAAGCCAAATTCCATTCCTATATCCCCGTTGTACATTCTTATTGTTTGTATCAGAGTGTCCAATTCTGTTTCATTATTTGTAAATAGCTTGATGCCCTCTGTGTACATAATATGATTAATCTTTTTTTTGCGATTTAATAAATTTGTAGCTTCCTGTGCATTTCCTAAGTACGTGAGTGAGTGACATCATCGCTATTACAAATAGTAATGGTGAAATCACATCTCCCTGGAAGATGTTTCTCTGGATTTTCACTCCTTCAGATTTTCCTCCCGTTATCAATTCCAATTTTCTGTTTTTTATGGTCTCTGTGGTGAATTCAATTAATTTGTCGGAAATCTTGTACATTTTTAGTAGCCTACTATACAACTTTACCTGACCATATTATATATGTAGTCAATTCAACACTATGGTTAAATTTTTGTGCCTCGCTTTGCTTTCCTTGGGTGTAAGGATCAATGTACGGTAAATCCTCTGTTCTTCTTATACCTTTGTGTCATCCTTTCTGTTCTTCGGGAATCAGTTTGCGACTTACTAATGAGTAATAGATCGCTTCCCTCATCTCTGCTGTAAGGATTTTTCACATCTTAATCACATTCTCTGCAAAACAACAAAAGTAAAAGCTGGTATATATATATATATATATATATATATATATATATATATATATATATATATATATATATATATATGGCCACGCATAGACTAGCAACCAATCGTGATCCAAGGAATGGACTTGCCCACGTGTGCTCCTACGTACCATAAATAGCTCGTCTTCTTCGGAGCTCATATGGTAATTAACTCAGATTGCTACGCAACTGATTGCTGCCTTTGATCACCAACCAAACTCAATTCATTCTTGCTTGATCCACAGGCCCTTGGTTTTTTGTACTAAATCTAGCGGATTCTGTCCAAATTTCTATCATTCTTTTCCTATTCCTCCTTTGGGTCATTTTGCTCATAAAATAACAGTGAAGTACATTTTTGTTGTCTTCTTTCGTCCATTTTTTTTGTGTTGGTGTCTCTTTCAGTTGAGTAGTTGCCTTGGTTGTCGTTTGTATACCTGAAATTAGAACAGCTAACATTCACTGGATGCTGCCGGTTCCCACCACCATGTTGGCTATCAAGGGAGCACCTAACGATCATGACACTCAGATGTGTCGTCTGAATTCCTTGAAGGTTTGGAATTGAGAATCCAAAATGTGTTTATGAAACTTTCAGAAACTTTTAAAAAAACAAAGGAACACCGCTGTAATTTTAGAATAAACAACTCCATGATAAATCATCGGACCTCCGGTGATTATAATCTATGGCCAACAACCCAATTTTTCACTACGACGCTGCATAAGGAATGCTATAAACCATGAATCTTCATAAAATTCAAGTCAGGTTTTTACGACATATCTTTTTTTTCCCCAACTATGGGTTAAATAGTTCCACAAATGTCCTTCAACAGGGGGGGGGGGCTTTGGCATTAAACAATCCATGAATGTTGATTCACCATTAAAGAAAAACAACTAAACGAAACCATATCTCTCCCACAATAAATTAATCATTGGTTGATAGATTTTAAGGCCATTTCAATCCGTCAAGAGTTATTCTTATGCTTAGAGGTTAGGGAATCGCGTTCATACTTACATTTTTTTATGTTGTTTCGTCTTAAGAATTTTTTCACTCGAATACGAATATTTTCCAAACATTTGACTCACCACTCCAGTTCAGAGTGAAAACCAGAAAACAAGACATTTACATTATTCTTTTTGGTTGTCGTCATAGACTGGAAAAGACGCTGTCTTTTTTTAGTTTTCACTCATACAGTGAAATAAGACATTTATATTTCCCTTTCTTCTTCACCTCTTTTCATGCGTGTTTGTTACTGATGTGGTATGTGTAATTTATTTGTTTGGGATACGTTCCTAATTCTTGTGACATTTTTTTTATTATTATATGTTTATTAAACGTTTTCATTGTTTATATGAGTTTATTTATCTTTCTTTTCAGTTATTTAGTGTTAGTGCATCACTAGATACACACTAATGCAATTATTAGAACTTGGTGAGTAGGAAACGATTAAATATCCTTCATAATTTCAAAATAATTTGTCAATAATAACTGCTAATAGATTCATCCAGTAAAGCTATTCCTATAGTGAAACATAACAATCTTATTTTTATCATATAGTCAGATTTTCTTTCCAAACCTTATTCATATATATATATATATATATATGCGTGTGTGTGTGTGTGTGCGTGTGTGTGAATACACATTGTGTTTTAATGGGTTCACTTGAAACAGCGGACTTAGGATAAAACGAGATAAAACGTGAACTTACGTAGATATCTGCTTCGTTATATTGAACAAGTTAAAGTCCCTGATAAGACTATCAGTAGAATATGGTAGATATTTCGATTGCACTTATAAGAATTAATGAACTTTGTTTACTTCATAAATCTGGGTGGGGAGTCCCCGTTGTTTAGTGGCTAACGTACTCGTCTGCGATATCATCGTAAGCGAGTTCGAACTCCAGTTGCACTACAGCGTTCACTTTCAGACTAATACCCTTGGGAAAGGCATGAACACACTTATCCCTATGCAATGGGTAGAATAGTATTTGTTGTTCTACGAGGATGGATTTGGTATTAAAAAAACCCACGAAGGTTGATATGCCTCTAAAAACAAAGAAACCAAACCTAGAAATCCTTATGAATCACCAAAATAATTTCCGAACTTAATCAAATTTTAAAAGATAATTTCTATTTATGATATATTTTATTTCCTACGTTATTTTGTGTGTGTGTGTGTGTGTGTGTGTGCGTGGAATTTCCACCAATCATATCTGGTGGGTTTTTTTTTTACTGAAGATCAAGTGGCAGCAAGTGTGTTCAGTTCTTCTGTACCCTCTATTGTATTCTTTATTATTATTTATCCAAAAGAAAAAAGAACTAGACTAGGTTAAAACCATTTGTTTTTATCATCTGTTTTATTATATTATTTTAAGGATTTTAATTACTCTGTCAGAGTATATGTTGCAGTAGCCCCTTTGTAGAGAAGAGGAAAATCTCGTATTTTGTTTTGGCGCGCTATTTAATTCAACACTGAATTTCACCCAATCAGGATGACTTATCCCATTCAGCCCGGACCTTCATTTCCGGCTAGCAAAACGGGTGAGCGGCCAAATCCACTCTCTTCGGCTTGAGACGGCGACCAGAACAGACGTGTCTCTGGTCGTCCCTGCTTAGCGATGCTTTTTAACTAGACAAGCCACCCAGTGTGGACATCTCACTGTGGCTTTAACACTAGCAGCAGCAACATGGACACTCAACGAGGGAACCATCTAATTTATGGATTCTTTACGAGGAATCCCAGTGGAACATAAATTAGAAACATTCAGCATGCCTTCCACAGGCACCACTTCATGTCACCCCAAAAATTGACTATGTCGATCCGAGCGTCACTCCGCCCTCGACACACAAAACTACACGGTGACTTTGAATACTTCCCTCACACGTCCAACAACACGCTGCTTTACCAACACCCCGCTAAGCCATTTCGTCTCAAACATCCAACAAGCCGAAACCCCACGAGTCTTGCAGCACCAAGAACAAACCATATTCAAAGCTGCAAATAAAAAACTTTCGTTGTTGTGTGTTGTTAAAACAAAGTTTCGTAATTCATTTGTGTGCCTAAAAAATATAGTGTTAGGGAAATTAATAATATTCCCGTAACGCTAAAAATTGGATTTGTGGCGGTTTTTAGGGATAACACTATTGTTTTTAGGCACACAAATGAATTACGAGACTTTGCTTTTTCTATTTTCAACTGGCCTTAGTTTGAAAAGAGTGGACGAAAAATCTCAAATCGGGTAGACTTCTAAAGCAATAAAAAGGTTAGCGCCTAAGGTGGAAAAAGAACTAAACTAGGCTTGACTCTCTCTCTCTCTATATATATATATGTGTGTGTGTGTGTGTGTGTGTGTGTGTGTGTGTGTGTTTTAAAAAAGCATTAAGACTGAAGTTGTATTTACCAAAACAGAAATAAGCAAGAATTGATAATTCAAATGAAAATAGTCTCCTTTGTATAAAACATACTAATTCCAGTCAGTCAAAACATTCTTTTTTGATATCGTATTTTATTACTCTGTTGTATTATCATTTTGTTTCCACGGACTCAAATCTTTTACCCTTGAGATGAATTTTCAGTTTAAGGAACCATAAAAGTTACAATGAACTCGGTTTGGAGTGGGTATGTTGAGTATTGCACTGGCATAATTCCATGTTTCACCAAAAATATTTTGTTCAAAAAGAATTGGGACTGGATTCATTTATTTTTCAAACGGACACTCACACGTCTAGACTTCTAGAAATGATGTCGAGAATAATGGGTGATGTCTAAACTTCAAGAAGAATTCTAGACATCATCCCTTTATTATAGAAGTTTCTCTGTTGTGCACAAGTCTTTATTTAAATCTAATATTCAAAATTTTAAAGATTTAAGCTCTAGTCTCTTTGGTCATACTTATATATATATATATATATATATATATATAGAGAGAGAGAGAGAGAGAAACGCATGTTCTGTTGAAGACCGTGAGGTATTTTCTTTATAGGATCTTTAAGTGAGGACATTTAAGTCTTATTAATGTTTCCCTTATGCCTGGATCGAGGTGGTGAAGAAAGTACTCCATACTAGCCCAAGCGCTTTCGACCACTTCTCAGGTCGTCCTCAGGCGTTGTAATTTAGTAAGCTTTCTGTTTAGATGTGGCACAAGGCCGTAAGAATGGGGCACCCAGTGAGACTCGAACTCACTCGTGTATGTTTGCTAGTCTAGCTTGCTAACCATTACACCACCCATGGCGCCCGATCGTCCTCTAGGACTGTTTTATTTGCAAAAAATTTTAATAAATTGCGAGATAACAGGTTTAAAAGGGGGTGGGGAAAAGAAGCGGTCTTCTGATGAGTGAGGCCCTTGGTAGTCACATATATCGACCCATTCATTTATTACAATATTACCCTATTTACCAACCCCTCCGCTCGAGCAGGATATGACACGAGGTCAGTTTTTAAGCGGAGTTTAACAGGTTTGAATTCAGAGTTTTCCTTCTAGACTAGTTAACCCACCAAGGCTGAAGAACTAGTCTGTCCTACTATTTACTCATAGCTGGAGGGAGAATAATTGGATTCATATCTTTCCCAAGGGTATTAGTGCTATGTGAAATGCAATCATTCTCGTCCAGGATTTGAACTCGAGTCGCCGTGTCCATTTCCTACGACGATAACCATTACACCACGGGTACTTGTTACAATATTACAGTCATTCATCAACTGTCAAGCTGAATTCTCCATAATACGACAATATCTGCTTGAAGCCGACTTAAAACCCTATTGAAATGATTTATATACATCGTGATGATTAAAAAAGGAATGGGAAGAAAAACCCTAAAAGAGACAAGAAAAGAAATACCCTTTAGTCGTCCCCTCATTCCCTCATCTATTATTGGCAGCCGACGGTTTTCTGGTTTTTAAAGCCAGAAAGAAACAGGACTCTCCTTAACAGGGGAACGGGACTATTCTAAAAATGGGGGAACAAACCAAAGGAGTATCGTCGGACAGGGATCGGTAATATAAATTATTTGCATGAAAACCCAAGATCCTACAAGTTGGTACAAGAAAACATTATGGGATTAGGCATAAAAATAAAATGGAGTGGGGATCTTGACTGCTATAAAATCGATGATAAGGATATGACACACAACGTTCAACAAGCTTGGAATTAAAGGGTGACGATGAAACTACTACTTAACCGAGGTGGGGTCCCGAAAGACCCAGACTGTTGCTGCCATGCGTAGGAAGAGGAGGAAAGGATGACTCCAAAGTTTATCTCTTTCTTACGACCAGGCGTGTTACATGCACCCACCTTTTGCTGACTGTTATGCAGTTTCTATCGCATCTGATTTTGACTCTAAACTGATGTCTAAAAAAATAATCAGATCACAATCAGAAAAGTTTGCACCGTAATACAATCCCTTCTTCCGCGTCGTGAAAATAACTATTCTGGCTACAGCTAGGATTTCGAGAAACACCTCACGTTTCTCACCCTTCCACGGAGGCAAAACATTGTCTACGACGTAACCAACGTCGAGCAACACGAGCTGATTGGGATCGATGCAAGCCGCCCACTATCCGACGTAACTCTAAAATGGGCGAACCCGCTTACAGGTGTAGAAGACGTGCAAAGCCGTTTCTTCCACCCATCTCCCGCAGCGGAGGCAATCAGGCACATCTGCCTGGCCCGCTATGAAAGCCCTATAGCAAAGGAGCAGCGCATTCCGAGCGAGTCACCAGGTGAGCGAGAACTCAGAGTTGTTCAAGAACCTGGACCCTGGCACCCAATTCCATTGGGAGCGAATCGCTCCTCTAGCGTATCCAAAGCGGCAGCTCATTTCGGCACTCGGCAAAAAAACATTGTTTTGCTCCTTGGCCTACTCAAGATTGGGAAAGGCTCCCTCAACCTTACGCTTCTACACCGTTTCCCCTGTCAAGAATCGACCCAGGAAGGCCAACCTGTACGCGAGCTAATGACTATTCAGGTCGAGCATTCCCAATCCCCCATTATGGGGACGCTGATAACAGACCTGTATGCAGACCATCGGTTTTCCACTTCGTCACAGCAACATGGCGAGGGGTTGTGGCAATGCCCGCCGATGGTTCTCGGGTAGGGGAAGTAAGGACGACCGGTAAAGGATCACGAGGAAGATGTACGCAGCGCACACCTCTGTCCAACCATTTAAGGACAACTGCCTTCGAAACCAGGTGTCAACCTGCGCTTTTACCTTTGCCCAGACTTCTGACCAATTTCACTCCTGTTGGAGGCCGGGCCCAAACCACACCCCTAGGATCCGGATGGTTCCGTCACTCCAGTGGAAAGGTCCTGGTAAAGGGACGCCAACCACAGACCTTCCCTCTTATCAAAGTTTATCTTGGCTTCTGCATTCAGTTCGTACCTCATGATCCCCTCCTTCACGACCTCTATATTCTAGAGGCGAGACGCAAAAACCATGATATCATCAGCGTACGCGGAGACCTTTTCACCTAGTCACTGAAGCAGAGGCCTCAAAGCGAGAACATAGAGAAGATGAAACAGGGGAAAACCTTGCCGGACCGATGGCTGGATCACAAAAAACCTCGAGTGCTTCCCGTTCACCTGCACCAGTACCTGAGGTCTGTGATACAGCATTTTATCCATCTGCAGAACTCCGGTTCGAATCCGCAAGTCTCCAAAACTGCAACCAGAAATCGATGATCTACCCTGTCGAAGGCCTTTAACTGATCTAAACAGATCAGCACGGCATCAGTGTCGTCTTCTATCCCCTCTGTGATCTCGCAAACCAGGTGCAGATTGTTCTCGATTTATCTTCCCTTCGCAACGTTGTTCTCAGATTCGAGCCTGTAATCAACTAGTTCCTCCCAAACATGCTTGCTTCCTTTTTTTCAGTAATATGATCACTCCTTTAGTAATGCTGCTAGGGATGGCTCTCTGAGCAAGTCAATGGTTGAACACATTCGTCAGAATAGGCATAAACATGTGCGACATCCTCAAGTAAACTTCAGAGAGTAAACCATCCAGTTCCGGCTACTTGTTGAGGCTGACCTGCTTTAATGCATCACGGACTTCACACTCTGTAATCAACCCTTCGCAGGCAGCCGCTTCCGTCTCCTGAAGGCGAGGAAGTCAGCAAGATATCTGCGAAACTCCTGAGGCGGGAGAACAGGCAAGCAGGCAAAATGATCACGAAAATGCACCCGGAATGCCTCATGTATCTCACGACTTGACCGGTGCATGTGACCATCCGGGAACTTGACGGACTCGACGTAACGATGTGGAAACCTTCGTGCTTCCTACTCACGAATGTATGAGTTACATTTCACGGCTTCGTTGGGAACTCTTTTTGACCTAGATCTAACTACGAATCCTTTGTAGCGCTCGCTAGCCACACGCTCAAGGTCCCTCTAAACTGAATCCATTACTAGGGAGTCCCCGCTTTGCTGCCCGGGAAAGTCTATCTTCTAAGGCTTTCGGCTTCCTGGCCCTATCTAGTCTAAGCTTGTGGCCATATTTGATGGCGAAGTCCCTAATCCATCCCACTACCTATTACCCACTACCGCCCCCACAAACGCCCGCTGAATAAGGGATTCGAGCTGGTCCCGAAAGTCCCGTATCTCTAGTAAGGAGGTATTGAACTTTCAGTATCTGGTTAGATTTGACCTATTTTCTAAGCGCAGATAGTCCCTAACGATTTTAGGGTCAGTTAGCCCTATCAAGTGGAATGTGGGACAAGAAATGAAATCAGAAACGAGTCAGGTCGCCTAACGCTATGTTCAGTTTAGACCTAATACGGACAGAGGGCGAACTATCAGTCCACGTCCACATCTCCCTGCCTGGGTGATCCGGACGAATCTTATCGACTAAGTTGAAACGGGCGATGAAGACGACCAGACAGCTTTCACACCTGTCCAACCCACTAGCGCCCCTCCCGGCCTTATCTATCTTGGGATCAAGGATCGCATTCCAATCACCTACTATTCGCATCGGAACACCGAATTGCCGAGAAACGGCTCCAACCACCGAAAAAAGAGTGTCTCTCACCAGCAGAATTTGGCACATAAACTGCAACTACTCGAAAGGCGAAGCTTTTCACAGCATCAACCAGCCGACCCCCGTCACCTGTAAAGACAAGATTAAAATCCACGTTAAGGCTGCGTCCGATTAGCAGAGAGACCCCTGTGCTACAGCGATCGTTGAATGCTGAAAGAACAACATAGTCTTCCTCTAGCACCCGAGCGTCCACTTCGCAAATAAAGTGAGTCTCTTGCACCGCGGCGATATCCACGCTGAGGTTCGAGAGATCACCAAGCAAGCGCACACACTTGCTCGGATCTCTCAGTCCCCTCACATTCAGACTAGTATCCTTACTTACCTTCCTGTTCAGTGTCAATAACAGTTTTAAAGTCTTCTGGTGTTAGGATGTCGATGATGTGTAGAAGGAAACCAGTGTCAAGGGTAGTAGTCACTCGGCCATTGCTTGACAGTCCATCGACATCTATCAGAAACCTTGATTTTAGAGCCCTACATAGGAATGTGTGAACATAAATAGGGACCCTCCTTGAACAAAAGTTGGACATTTTCTTTAGGGAAGGGTGCTCCATTTCCGCCATTTCGATCTTGGTGGCCTTCTCCAGCCATTGCCATACTGCCTTTGTACGGCTGCCGACCGATCTTGCAAAGGTGGTCACTATGGGTTCACCCATGAAGTTTCTGATATTAATTACAGGTTTGTCATTAACTTTTTTCATTATCCCCAGTGGTTTTAAACTCTTCCGGAGCGCGAAATCATACTTGGGGTCAATTACTCCAGGAGAGCATAAGGTTATACCTTGTAAGTCTTTACTAACGAGGTTTGTTTTTTGAAGTGGGGTGTTTCTTTCGGGTGAAACTGACTTAGCTCGTTGTGGGCCAGTTGTTTTTTATGGAATTATTGTTCCAGTTCTCCAACTGGGAGCGGAGCTGTTTTTTGGCGAGGGAAATATGGGAAGAAGTTGGTGTATAAGAGGTTGAGGGCTAGGCAGACGAGTCAGGGAGTGGGGGAATTTTAGTAGCTGTCGTGTCAGTGCTGTTTTCTTGAGGGGATTTATACTGGGATTCAGTTTTTTACATAGTTTTTTTCCGTCCTGTCTCCACTGTTACGGTGTCTTTTGAGATTGACTTGGGTTTCCATTGGCAACAGCCAAGAGCTGGTCTGGTGAGATGCCTTTGGTTTTGTTTATAGGTGATGTATTTAGGGTGTTCATTTTTTCTGTTTTCCTTGAATGTTTCTTTGGATGTTTCAATAGGAGTTTCGGGGAACTATCTCTGGAGGAGATTTCCTGCTCTTTCTTCTTTTTCTTTTTTCTTTTTTGTTTTTGCTGCTGATGGTGGTGGTGGTGGGGGGGGAAGTGTCCGAAGAGATATTTACAACCGGAAAAGCCTCCATTTTTTTTCTTTTGGCTTTCCTTCTGGGGGAAGCAGGAGCTGGAGTTGAGAATTCTCGAGGTGGGGGGCTCCTTGACAGGAGATGCTTCTTGCTTTTTGTGGGGAGCTCTTGTAGTCCTTCGTCGTCCAGGGTTTTGGAGTGGGATGTTTTGGAAGGCTGGTTGGTTTCGGCTTTCTTTCGCCGGACTACTTCAGTCCACCCTCTTTCTGTATCTTTGTTCTTTTCGGTAGCTGCAATGGGTGGGGCAACGGGAGCACCTAGGATTTTTGGTTTTTCGCCCGTTCTCAGTAAGTAATATGCTGCTAGGTGTTCCTGTGGCCTGCATGACCAGCAGTGGGACCGTTTTCCCTCGACGACGACGACCCTTATATGCCAGTCATTCCACGTAATTTTGTCAGGGATTGCTTTGAACCCTTCTCTCTTCAAACAGATGAGAAAGAAGTAATTCCCAACCATAGCAACAATCGTACCTTGAACTGGGTCGGCCTCCTCTATGCGACCGAATTTACTTAGAAAGGAAGCCAGCACATGACCCGACAGGGCAACGGAAATGTTGCTCACTGTCACCTTTATTCTGCGGGTTCCCATATACTCTGGCGCCAGTTTGTAATGTTTAGTGACAATGTTGCCTTTCGCAAACTTCTCAGCCACTTCCGCGGATGGCAACAATATGTTCCATGTCGCAGAGCTCTTTCGGCAGAAATAGCAACATCGGATACCCGTAACTTTCAAGAGCTCTTCAAACCTCCCTCTTCTCAGGCCAGCTAGCCGTCTTGTATGGAGGTCCAGGGACAACGTTTTTGGCTTGAGTGCCTCAAGTGTTATTTTCTTGGAAGTATTGTACGTATTTCTCTACCCTATCCCGCTCGTAATCCTCTAGTGATTTATTGATCGGTCTCCAGATGGCTGATTCAGACTGTGGACTTACTGGGTTTCTTTGAGCAGGATCTATTACCTGAGAATCATCCATGTCCTGACTCCCCTTCGAGTGTATCGGAAGTGACGGCCAGTCTAGTTTTATTGAACTGACCAGAGAATTACTTTGATCACTTATTGGTTTGTTTGCTAAGGGGGCAGGTCGCCCCCTTATCGGCTACGTCTAACGCAATCGGCTAAGATATAGGGCAAACTTCTTGTAGTGGACAGAGCCACCGGCGAACAGGCCGTTTTGATTGAACCACTAAAAAAGGCCGGGCGGACTCTTAAGAAGTACCTAACTGGATTAGCCTGTAAGATGGTTTCAATGGCTTGCATGACATTTGGGATATCCTGCTCAGTTATTGTAGCCTCCATGTTTGATGCAATTATTGTAGCCTCCATGTTTGAGTCGGAGTGACTGGAGATACAGCTGTAATAACAACATGGGTAGCTTTTACCAAGGTAGTCGCAGAAGATGGAGTTGCCATGGTCACCGAGGCAGTCTTCGAACTAACGGTCGTCAAAGTGGTGGTCGCGGTTGTCAAGGTAGTCATTAATGGAGCGGTCGCCGAAGGGAGCGTTTGCCGAAAGAATGTGGGCCGAGATCTCTGTCTGCTCTCCATGAGTACAAGCCCTGCATGGAGGAAAGCGCAAAAAATCAAACGTGGAAGTTGAAGTTAGTTCAGAGAAAATGCATGCCAAGCAAAGAACTTTCCTCTCTTGGCCGAGCACTAAAGCCAAACACAAGAGACGAAGAAGCAGAATGAATAAACAAAAGTAAAAACCAGAAGGAAAAAAAGGTCTTTTTTGATTTAGGACGAAAGCTAACAAAAAATCGCAAGTAGAAAAAAATCGGCACTGACCTAAATTCAAATAACTCCGAGCTGTCCTCAGGGATTGTGTTTAATTGCTTGTTGCTGTGAGTTTTTATTTTTATTTTTATTTGGAATTTTTTTTTTTAAATCTAGTTGGCTTATTCTGTTAAGAAGGGAGTTTGGGTTAGTTATTGAATATGTTTAATATGTTGAAAGCTGTTTTGTTTATAGTAGTTTTTTTTTATTTTTTTAAGCTTATTGCTTCGAGGATTTGGAGGCGATTTTTATTGATATTCTTATATATGATTTTTGTATTATTAATGAAGATCTTTCTTATATCGGAGGATTTGAGTTTGTCAGTGTCTTTCTTATACTTTGTCATTAGATGCTGTTTTATTGCATTTATGGCTGACAGGTGGTATTTAAGGCGACGTGAAAGTATAGTTGTAGTATGGCCAATGTAAGTACAAACGTTTATGCTATTTTCCGAGAGATACTCTCGAAATGGGCATGTAAATTTATAAACTACTTTTGTTGGATCTCGGAAATTTATATATATATACATATAATTATGTAGGTATCTATATTTATAAATAAATAATGCTCAATATCAGTGATAGAGCATATATATCTTAGTTAGGATGACTTAGACATAGAGTCAACGATGCTTTTAACTTGCAGTTTCTCGACTGTGTGATCATTGAAGCGAAGTATCCTAATTTATATATATATATATATAATCATGATTATGATTGAACTTTAACGATAAAAGCGTACATAATTAGTACAATTTTTAGTGCTCAATGCCCGAAAATGCAGAGCAATATTACAATATTATTTAACTATAAAATAAGATATAAGTAAGTAAAGTTGTCGACCTTAGTCAAGGGTGACCCGAAGGCTACTACACCGAGGTGTAGAGGAGGGCGCTACTCCATCCCCTGGGTTTTGTCAACTTTACCCATGATCCTTACCTTATAATGCTGAGTGTTTAGCAAGGCGGAGTCAGGTCCCATTTTTTCAGTCTTTGGTATGACCCGACCTGGGATTGTACACCGGTCTCCCGGAGCATTGGCGAACACTTTACTCATAAGGCCAATGACCCGGTAAAATAAGATATAAACCGCATAAAAAAATCATGATTTAGAGTTTCATGCTTTCGATCTTCAGGTAAGCCAGCATTCAACACTTCTGACTTTTTCAACTTTTATATATAGCTGGCTGGCTGGCTGTACGCCCCTGCTTTAAGTAAATTAGGGTCTTCGCCGAATGTTTTATACAATAAAACTGTGAAACTAATTATGTTACTGCCTCAGTCATTATTTAACAACCTACCCTCGGGAGAAGCGTGCAAAATATGTATAGTTGGAGACCGGCACAAGAATATGTGGACAAGAACAAAAATTGTCCTATCCTCACAACTAAACAACAGTCTTTGACCGAATGTCGATGATCGAATTTCTGCATGCTGCAAGACTAGTTCTTACCGTTTGAAATATTGGCGTTACACAATCTTTCTATTTAGCATTTTCTTCTGTTTAGCATCGGACCGTACCAATTGAGTGATTAATTTTAACGGGTTGGTTGATTTGTTGGGTGATTGTTTGGTTTTTATGACATATCAACATCTCCAGGTTATTTAATGCCAAATCCATTTTTATACAAATAATCAGTTCTATTTCAAACAATTCAGTTTAGCATGCGTACACAGTTTAATTGTCAAAAACATTTCTATTTCAAGCTATTCAGTTTAGTCAAACAGTTATAATTCAACCAATTCAGTTTAGTATATATATAGATTTTATTTACATACACTTGAATGACTAAACAGTTCCATTTCAAGCAATTTAGTTCAGCATAAAAAACAGTTCCATTTCAAACAATTCAGTTTAGTACGCAGTTTAAATGTAAGTATACAGTTAAATGTCAAAGCATTTCTATTTCCAAATAATTTCGGTTTAGTGTAAGTACAGTTTCAATGTTGAAAACAGTTCTATTTCAAACAATTCAGTTTAGCATAAGTCTGCAGTTTAAATATCAAAACAGTTCTATTTCAAGTAATTCAGTTTAGCATAAGTACGCAGTCAAGCTCCATAGGACCCTATCAGGTGCTACCACTCCGGGCCAGGGTGGACCTGGGAGCGATGGCAATGAAGGGGCGCTCCGCATTCCCCAAAGCTCCTGTATTACTGGAGCCTCAACATCTGATTGTTTAGTGTCATATCCTGGACACTGGTTGGGGAGGGTCTTACCCCGCTGCAAAGAGGCAGTTGGTGTATTCTACAACCCTAGCCGACTGGGCAACACACAGTTAAATGTAAAAACAATTTTATTTCAGATAATTCAGTTTAGCATCAGTACGCAATTTTAATATCAAAACAATTCTATTTCAAACAATTCAGTTTAGCATAAATACCAAGTTTGAATGCAAAAACAGTAAACACTCGAAACCACGGTCTAGTTCTATTGACTCATTGATAGGACTCTATCGGTTGCTACCCCTGGGGCTCGAGTGGACCTGGGAGCGATGGCAATGAAGAGGTACTCTGCCTTCCCCAAAGCTCCAGCATTACTGGAACCTCACCATCAGATTGCTTAGTTTCATATCCATGACACTCTTTGGGGGGGGGGTCTTACCCCTCTGTAGAAGAGCAGTCGGTGTATTCTACAGCCCCAGCGGACTGGGCAAGAATTTTAACGAGATGTCAACCCATCATTTATTCATTGTACGTTCGTATTTACATTTTTTGTGCAGTTATTTCTAAAGAGTTTTTTGTACACATTTATCTAATATAAATAATTTAGACACAGTTGTGTAGTTTCAGGTATTCTTATCTAATACTAATAATTATATTGATTTAAGTAATAATTTCTATTCAATAATCGTCATTTGTTTGCATAGAAAGTTATACGGTCTCAATTGACTAATAATCGTAATAATCCTTAGTAAATAATTAGAGTTTCAAGTGACAATTCTTATTGTTGCATCCATTCCAATCGAATTCCAATAATTTTACGGTTCCAAGTAATTATTTCTATTTAATAATAATCATTTGCACACAGTTATATGATTTCAAGTAACTCATCTTCAGTAAACGATTATTGCTTCAAATAATTATTATTTAAAAATAATTTACAGTTCTATGATATCAACTATTTCTATTGAATACGAATTTTTAAATATATCTATTCAACCTATAGATGGGACCCTAACAGATCTATCTGGCCCATAGATTCGATCATTACTTCTATTTAACCCACAGATGGGACCTTAAAAGGTAGTGCCACCTCTTGCGCTATATTTTCTCCTCTTGTGACGTATGAAGCTAAATTCAATAAATATCCCTTTCTACAAAGAATATTGACGGAATACAATCTTCCGATTTCGCAATTCCTTCAATTTGGCTTTTTTCTGTCCTAATTTAATCTTGGTAAATCCCAACCAGACCGCTTCACTTGGCGTGTCACAATCTTCTCCGTCGAGTATTTCCTCCCAGTTTAATAAATATCAAATAAGTTCTCGTCACCTGGAAGATTAACGATACCTCGTATTTCACTTTTTGTATCAAAGTCGACTAAACTCAGATAGTCAGGTTCGAAGTTTCCCGTTACTCAGTCGGAGGTCAATCTCCATTACAAGAAGTATTGTGTTTTCAATAAAAAAATAATTATTTGTGGGTGTCCTTTTCAGTGTTTATGTAAGGAATGGCTATCCCAAAGTGATCTGAAGATATCGTATGATAATATCTGTCTCGATATCACAAATGAGGCCATGAAAATAAGTGACCCGCATATATGCACCCTTCTTATTACGGCTATCACATCAGCAAGGAAAGTTCATTGTACAAATCAATTGCTGTATCTTGAATTTTATGTTCTAGTCATAAGCGGTCGACATTTGAAGAGAGAAATAAAAACAAGATTAATAATATCTATGCTACTATACCACTTGCATGTATATGGAACCATCACTCTTTTCTAAGTAGGATCAAAGTGTTGTATTTACTAGATCCCCGGTCCTTCAAAGTTTCAACCAGATACAAATGCAATAATTAAGCTGGAAGGAATTGGGAAAAAATGGGAGACAGAGAGAAAGATAGAGGAAAGGAGAGTGTGAAGAAGAAAAGATAAAAGATAAAAAAAAGAAATACGAAAAAAAACTTCTCGAGCAAAAAAGATTGATTAATGTTTTCCTCGAGGTTCAGCGCCATCAAATTGAAAATGAATTTATTTACAAAAATGAATCGTGACGAATTTTTAATGACTGGTTAGATTCATTTTTTTTTACTCCTTGCGAGTTTTAACGGGTAGTTTTTCACCAGAGGCTGAGTGACAGCAACTCTCCTTTGATCTCCAGGACTCTTCTAAGTATCCTAGTTGATCTTAACAGAACTGTGTTTTGGATGGTCTCGATTCTTCCGTTGACCTCCAATTCTCCTAGTTTCTTTGCCAGGTCTTTTGTGGGTGCATTTCTTATTTCCCCAATTAGTCTTTGATATTGAATATGTTTTTTTGTTGTTTTACCCTGGGTCGTTGTGTGTATGTCTGTGTGTGTGTGTGTGTATGTGTTTCTCTCTCTCTCTCTCTCTCTCTCTCTCTCTCTCTCTCTCTCTCTCTCTCTCTCTGCCTGTGTGTATGTGTGTCTCTCTGTGTGTATAGTTGATAAGCTATAGAGTTAATTGGTCGCTTTTTTGTTGGTATAGTGGTTTAAAATTCAACGAATTGATACCTTTTTCTCTGTGTGTGTGTTTGTGTGTGTGTGTGTGTGTGTGTGGTTTATATTTCAAAGGAGAACGGATTATATTTTAAGGGAGAATAGGAAACACACTCTGAGAAAGAGAAAAAGATGGAAAAAAGAAGAGAAAGAAAGAACTATTCATTTTGATATATATTGTAACGAGTTTCCACCCGTATTTTTAATTTTTCGAGATATGGACGGAGTCCTATGTGTGGGTTACTAAGACCACGGACGAATGAGGGTTTGAAGGTTAAAGAGGTCAACGTGATATGAATGGATACGTGGGGATTTCTGAACCGGACAAACAATATAACGCGGAGTTGTTGTTTTTTTCATTTCTTTATATATGTATCATTCATACATTTTTTTTCATTTGAAAGAAAGCACAACTGTGACAACAGACAAACAAAGAACAAAACGAATGCAACAAAAAAATATACAGAAATGTGGAGGACAATTCGCTCCCAATAGTGTCTGACTTGGTCCTTCCAATAAGACGAAGTATTTTTTTTTTTCTTCTTTCACCGAAGAACAAGAGTCTCTCCTCTTCGTCTTTATGGATGTACAAATTTTAACCAAATAGGTTTTCCGCCGAAACTAGCTGCTGATGAACAGCCTCAAAAATGTTTCTTTGGAACAGTCTTGATACGGACCTTTATTTAGGTTCCGTATATTATTCTTGATAAAAAAAATTTACTAACCTTTTTTTTTATCTTTCCTCTCTTTTGTTAATTTTTTTTTCTTATATTCGTTAATCTCCTATTAACGAGTTGCAAGGCACCAGTTTTTTGATTTCCTTTTCTTTTACGTTGAGCCTCAGGTTCTTACCCAACGGAGCTAAATGCTTCTATATGCCATTTTGGGACTAGGATTTCCACTTTCACCGGACCCCGTGAAAAGGCAACCTTTCTCTTCCTTGGCGAAGCCCGAAACTGACTTTTTGGGTTTCGTTTCTTTTTGGCGGTAAAGCGCTCTCCCTGTCTCTTCTCGGCTGCTTCTCCCCCTGTTGCTAGGGCTCGAAGACTCGCCAATCGCCTTCCCCCAC
The DNA here is from genome assembly GCA_963585895.1 of Sepioteuthis lessoniana. Taxonomy (NCBI): domain Eukaryota; kingdom Metazoa; phylum Mollusca; class Cephalopoda; order Myopsida; family Loliginidae; genus Sepioteuthis; species Sepioteuthis lessoniana. Next base: position 1,996,714 of record OY757928.1, read on the forward strand.
TTGCGGTCCACATAGTAGTTCTTGCACTATAATCCTACCGTGGCCGGTGGCCGTAACAATATATATATATATATATATATATATATATATATATATATATATCACAGGCAAAACTTTAAGGTTCACCCAGCATATCTTAAAAACACACTTTAAAATGAGATATTTTCGTTTATTTCTTTAAGTAAAAAATACAATTTCAGTGTATTTGCTTTTATTTTTCAATCTCCCGCCAGGCTTTTTTCTCACATATTCTCCTATAACAAACCAAATTTTCAAATTTGGACTCATGTGTCCTTACATTTTGAATATTTTGTATGATAAATATTCCTTCTTTTTTTTTTCACCATTAACTCCTCAGAAAACTGCTTGAGATTATCAAAATTCCCTACTAAGTTAAATGTTAATTCAAGTTCTAAATGTTAACTCATCTCTCACTGTTGTTGCAAAACTAGTATCTCCTTAGAAGAAAGACTCATTTGGACCAAAACATTTTGCTGTCTCTGTTAAAAAAAAGAAAGATTGTGCTATTACAACAGTATGTTCATAGAGGCTGTGGGGTACATTGGGGTACATAGCCATCAAGAAAGTCATGTTACGGAAGCTGAATAAGCATAAAAGACTGTTAATGGCAAAAAATGCATAAAACAGAACATTGAAAGAGTAGCAAAATGTATTGTGGACAGATGAGTCCAAATTTGGATTTTCTGCTAGTAAGAGGGTAAATATGTGAGAAGAAAAGCTGCAGAAAGACTGAATGATTAATGTTCCAACAGTTAATCATGGGGGTGAGTCTGTTATGGTGTGGGAGTGTTTTGTGGGAGAAAGAGGACTGGAGATTTAATTCAGGTTAAGGAAATCATGAGAAAAGAACAGTCCTTCGATTTTTCAAAGACATCTGGTTTACGCAATGTAAAAAAAATCACCTTTCATCAAGACAAATGATCTAAAACACTCTTCTAACTTATGTAAAGATTAAATAGTCAAAAAGAGAAAATAAATTTTGAAAATTATGATGTAACCGCCTCATTCTACTGACCTTTTTCCCGTTGAAGGATGAATTCGATAGAAGAGTTCGAAGAGAATACTCAGAGAGTGAAAGTGAGCTTTTCCAGTACTTGAAAAATCTTTGCGAATATCCACCATCTACTTTTATTCAAAGATTCTTAAAAAGAATTTGGAAAGTAGTTATAAAGACACTTGATGGTTTGATTGACAAAAATAAAATATGATTGTCATTTGAAAAAACACAGGAAAACAATTTTTTTATATCTCAGTTGCATGAGTTTTTTCTTTGTCTTTTTGTTTGTTTTTTTACTGTTTTTCACTATTTTTATCAACAGATTTCAAATATGGAAACGATTATGCTCTAGTTTTCATACAATTTAAGGTATTACATTTTACCCTTTTGTAGCTTGTACTTACGCATTTATGATATCAATAGGGATATCAAATTTTGTTTGTTTTATCTGTCAGATTTGAACATGTCTCCAAGGAGACATCAATCTGTGAACAACTCTGGCGCTTTCTGCAATATTTGTAGTTACTTCACGCTTATTCGTTTGTGAAACGAGCCTATAAAACGTACTTTGGACTTCGTCTTGGTAATGAATACAAGAAAAGGGCTTTACATATTGTGCGTCATAACTGAGAAGAAATTCTATGTGACGGAACAAAATAGAAACGTAAAGACTTACATTTCGGAATTCCAATGACCTGTCGGAAACCGAAGGATCTCACAAATGACAGCTATTTTTGTCTAGTCAATACAAAAGGCGTTCGCAAGAAAAACAGACATAAAATCACTTATCTTAGTATCCCATCAGCAATTAGACCAACTCTGTTCTCTGATAAGCTACCAGTTCCAGTTTTTAGTGAGTTATCTCCATCTGAAAAATAGAATATCGACGAAATGCAAGAGACTGATGATGTAATTTAAGAAATACTGACAGATTCAGACGATCCTTTTTATGTTACATCAAAGTCATTAACTCCTCAGCAGTTTAGCCAGCCAAAGCTGAATGCCCTTTGTGCAATTTGAATCTTTCCAAAAATGTAGCAGAAATCTTAGCTTTTAGATAGCAAGAAAAGGCTCCATTGAACGAAACCATAAAAGTTTTGTACTTCCGAAATCGAGAACAGGATTTTGTGGAATTTTTAAAGAGGAAAATAAGTTTGTTTATTGTCATAATATCTGGGGTCATCTCTGTAATTCAAACCATTTGAGATTATTCTTAGATAGTTCTAAGCGCACCCTGAAGTGTTTTCTTCTACATAATGACAATGTTTCTGCAATTGTTCCAGTAGGTCATATTCTGCGTATTTACGAGAGGGCTATAATGATATTAAAACTGTGATAGACCTACAAAAAAAAAATCGAGCACAACTGGACAATGGTGAACTTCCTCCTTGGTCAACAAAGTATCCCTGCTTTTGTTGGCATGTGGGTCAGTTGAGCAAGACAAGCATTGGAACCAGAAAGAGTGGCCCTTATGTGAGAATTTGGAAGTTGGTATGTCAAATATTGTTAATAATCTGTCAGTCGAGAAAAGATCTTACTCCCTTCTCTGCAAATCAAGCTGGTCCTGATGAAACAGTTTGTCAGAGCATTAAATACTGATGGTGAATGCTTTCAGCCTCGCTTTTCCTTGCTTTATCATTCGAGAAGATCAAGACAGGCGTGTTTGATGGACAACAGATTCACGCTGTTGTACATGATCAAAATTTTGTCATAAAGATGAATAATAAGGAAATGAGAACATGGTTTTCATTTGTGGCAGTAATGGAAAACTTTCTCTGTAATGAAACCCTTGTAACAATTTTGTTTTCAGCTTTTCATCACCTAGGATGCAACGTAAGTGTCAAACTCCATTTTCTATACAGTCATCTTGATAGATTTCCGGAGAACTTTGGGGCAATAAGTGACGAGCGAGGCAAGCAGTTCCATCAGGACCTCAAGAGGAATACTATTAAGGGAGATGAGACAAACATATGATGGCAGACTACTGCTGGAACATTAAACGAGATTGCCCCGAGACAGTCCACAAACGAAAAGCTTCAAGCACTAATTTCTGGCTGACTAAAATGTAACTGAGCTTTGTATCTTCATAGCAACCAATTTCTTACCTAACAATGAGTTTCATATAAATTCTATTCTTTGTATTGATGAACATGTTTCAAATTGTGTTGCAAATAAAGTTAGCTTATGTAATATTTTCTTTTTTTTTATTCACCAGCAAATTCAATGAGAGTTCAATCATATGCTTCTTCTGACAGAGACGATGACAATGAGACGAAGATAAAATTTTGATATTTTGAAATACCTCAATAGCAAAAAAGAATTGCATTCAGGAAAAAAAACAACTTCATATTTAAAATCAGTACATTAGAAATAGTTGATAACAGTGGTTGATATCAATGGAATTTTTAATAGTAGAAGCAAATACACCTTAGTTACTGAAATTTCATTTGTTACTTTAAAAAAACACATATATATTACCATAACTACACATATATATACAATTGCTTCTCTCTTTCTCTCTCCCTCTCTCTCTCTCTCTCTTTCTATATATATATATATATATATATGAGGTTGGTTCAGAAAGTTCTTAGCCTCTCCCAGAAAGAAGAGTCATGCGAGAACATTTTATTATAGCAACTCACTATCACTTGTGTGTGTGTGTGTGTGTGTGTGTGTGTGTGTGTGTGTGTGTGTGTGTGTGTGTGTGTGTGTGTGTAATCCAGAGGTCGTTACTTTGTAATACACATGTTATTCCATGTTTTTGTTCATATCTAAGAGTGTATTTCAAATACAGCTTTCATATTTTTTTCATAAACCGAAACTTAGAGAAAAAATGATAAATTGCTTTATTATTTCATAATAAAATTATATCAACTGGGACAAAACAGCCAGCTTATTTGAAAATTAGAAACTAGGAAAGAACCCGTCGCAAGAAAAATTGTCAAAATAATTAAAATTATAATTAAAAGAAAGAAATAAAGAAAGAAAGAAAGAAAGAAAGTATACAACTTCTTAAGTTTTAACTAAGTTGAAATTTAGATGTTTAAAAGGCATAAGTATTTTTGTGGCCTGCTGAATTGTTCTCTTTTTTGAAAGAGTACCAGGTCACATGTGTGACAAGAGTACAGGCATTAAACAACCTCAAGGTGCTGTATAGCCACATTATACTACTTTATGAAGAATAACAAATCCAAATTAACGTGGGACTCAGACAAAAAAACAAAGAGCAAAAGAGCTATCCAAGATACACCAAAGGAAAAATGGACAAGACAGTAAAAATGTTATCCATTATTATTTTTAAATCAATCCTTTACAAAAAGAATTCATAAAATACATCAGGGAAGAATCCGCTAATTCTAATACAACAAATCAAAGACTTGATTTTAAAGAATTTTTTTTTTTTTTTTACTTTGAGACACTTGAAATATGTTGACATGTAATTCGTCGCAAACATACTCAAAGAAAAGCCTTCTAAATGAATTGAAACACAAAATATCGATAAGCACACCATCACAAAACCCAGCATAACAACGTCAATGTTAACACAAGAAGACAGGGAAAATATGGGATTTAAAAAAATAAGCGAACAGAAGATTACATTAACATCCGTAAAGAATCAAGACTGGAAAAAATGAAGGTAGAAACTGAAAAATAAATGAATTATTGAAACATATCTTATCTAAGGAATAAAACCTGGGCACTTCCCCTTTTAAGATACTCGGGACTATTCCTAAAATGAACACGACAAAACAACAAGATTGCATACGAGAAGACATGAATATGATTTAGAAAGGGAAATATTAAGAAAGAAATTGAATTTCTTCTAATAGCAGCACAAAACACCGCCATAAAGATCAATAATGTTAAAGTGAAAATCGATAATAACGTAACAGAACAGAGTAGAGATCATGCGAAAGAGATGAAACGGTTAATCATATCGTAAGTGAATGCAGTAAACTATCACAAAAGGAGCACAAGATTAAGCAAGACTTGATGAGAAAGGAGATCCACAGGAAATTGTGCAAGAAATTAAAATTTAACCCCACGACCAAATGGTATGAGCACAAACCAGAATCCATTCTAGAAAATAGGACACTAGGACTTTGAGATACAAACATATGACCTAATCCCGGACAAAATACCAGAACTTGTGGTAATTAAAATCATGAGAACTTGTTGTCTAGTGGATTTTGTCGTTCCGGCCGACCAGAGAGCAAGAATAAAAGAAAGCGAAAAAAGAGGCACATTCTTAGACCTTACTAGAGAGCTAAAAAGTTGTGGAACATAATAGTGACGGTGATACCAATAATAATTGGTGCTCTTAGGACGGTCACAAAAGACCTGGAAGGAAAACTGGAGAAAGTAGAAATCCGAAGAAGAATTGAGACCATACAGACCACGGAATTGTTAAGATCGGTCAGAATACTCAGAAGAATCCAAAAAACCTAAGGAGACTTGCTGTCACTATGACTCCGAAAAAAAACACCAGCTGGTATGAAAAACTCTCAAAAAGTACAATAATAATAATAATAATAATAATAATAATAATGCATTTCTTGCGAGATTTCGTACCGGTTTTTCTGAAATCTGAGTGACCGTAGATCTCTAAATCTCTTCAAAATATCCTAGCTGAATTTAATAGTGCTGTAGTTTGCATAGTCTCAATTCTTCCGCTGATCTCCACTTCTCCCAGTCTTTTTTTTTTTTTCGTTTCAAGGATTCCAATTACAAATAGTGTTACCATCACCTTCATGTTCCACGACTTTTTTTTTTTAGCTTTCTGACAAGATCCAAGTATTTGTCTATGTTTTAGCTTTCTTTTATATTCATTTTGTGGTCAGCTGTAACAATAAAATTACTAGATGACAAGTTCTTTTCTCCTTGTTAATTCCCAATATAGAATTCTAAATTTTTCTCTTTGATTCGGTGTTTACGTTCCAAAATGTGTCCGTATAAAATTGCATACTTTTTATGTTATACCTCTTAACCATGAAGGCCCTCAGAAACATTACTAATCGTTACAATGTTTATTAACTTTCTTTTAAAATCTTAAAACATGTTGCAATAATTAAAATATCTTCTTTGAATTCTAAATCAAGTCATTTTATTTTATTGATTTTTAAGCTTGGCTTTAATTAAAACCATAAAGTTAGTCGAAAACCTAAAATTGAATTTGTATATTTACAGAGACTTTTAAACTATATTAACCCTTTCACTCACAATAGGGCGCTGTTCTCCCAGTGAAATTTCATTTTCATTCTAACCATGAAGACGTTGTACCCAAAACAAAATTTCGTAAATTGAAAACATTTTTTTAAAATTGGTAATTAATTTTCGTCATCCAAAATTAACTTCAATTATATTATGATTTTAAACACGAACGTAAAAGTCCGCGCCCCAGATAGAGACACGGACTACTTCGACATTGTAGCAGTTGTGCAACAATGACACACATTAGCCCCATACCTCTTTATCATCTGCCTAGACTACGTGCTTAGAATATCTATTGATAAAATGAAAGACAACGGTTTCAAGCTGACAAAGGAAAGAAGCAGAAGATACCCTGCACAAACAATTGCGGATGCGGACTACGCCGATGACATAGCGCTTCTGGCTAATACAACCACCCCAGCCGAAACCCTGCTACTTAGTCTAGAATGAGAAAGTGCTGACAAAGACCTCCATATCACCGCAGACAAGATGGAATACACGTGCTTTAATAAAAAAGAGGCGACATCTCCACGCCAAATGGTAGTTCTCTGAAACCAGTCGACAAGTTCACCTACCTAGGAAGCAGTGTCTCATCAACCGAGACAGACACGTGACTAGCAAAGGCATGGACTGCAATCGAGAGACTATCGGTCATATGGAAGTCAGACCTAACGAATAAAATAAAACGCAGTTTTTTTCAAGCAGCGGTCGTGTCGATACTGTTATATGGATGCACTACATGGATGCCGACTAAACGTATTGGAGAAAAAGCTTGACGGCAATTACAAAAGAGTGCTATGAGCAATACTGAACAAGTCCTGGAAGCAGTACCCCACAGAGCAGCAGCTGTACGGCCATCTACCACCCATCACAAAAATTATTCAAGTTAGACGAACCAGTCATGCGGGACACTGCTGGAAAAGTAGGTCGAACTTGTAAGTGACATACTCCTGTGGACCCCTTCTCATGGACGAGCAAAGGCAGGACGACCAGCTAGAACCTACATACAACAGCTCTGTGCTGATATAGGATGTATCCTTGAAGACCTACCGGAAGTGATGGACGATAGAGACAGTCAGGGAGATCTGTGCTGATGGCGCGACATGATGATGATGATGTTATGATTGATGTCTACAAACAGAAAAATTTAAACCGCCATTAAAAATCTTTCAAAAATAAAATAGCGTTAAGAGAAATATAGGATTCGATAACAATTACATAATTCAAGGATTATCTAACTGGATTTTAAAAAGGAAATATTTCCTTATTCAAAATAGAAAACAATCCATTTTTATAGATCTTGTATTTTACCTGTCAACTTAGTTCAAAGATCAAGTCAGTCTGTTTTACCAGTATGTTATGAAATCCCGCTTAAATTTACGAGTGGCTCATGGGGTAGACGAAAAACGATAAAACCTGTATATTTGTAACATTAAAACACTATCATATGACGGATTACATTTGTAATTCGTAAGAATTATAAATATCTGCCAATAAATTCGAGATAACATAAATGAAACTCAGAGACTTTGTTGATAAGAACATTTGTCTCATGACGAAGGACAAAAAATATCAACTCTTATAACGTGATGTCATGTTTTGACCGCAATAATTTGAACGCTAGCCCATACCCCACTCATAAACACCCGGTTGGTAATTAAAAAATATCTATAAAAGTCCAATGTCGACTTCATCTGGTTAAACACACTTCAGCCTTCAATTTGAAATGGTCAAAGATGACTTTGTATGATCATTCAATAATTTTTCAATAGTTAAGAATAATTCGGTTGTTGGGGATATTTAAGTTGGACAAGACACGATGAATTGGAACTTATAAAGCAGACCCAAGTGAATTTTAAAATGATAATGAAATTGTTATACAATGTTTCATCGCACAGTAAGTTTCATTCATATATAAATTTTAGATATTATTTGTTTGTTTTTTGTTTGTTTTGTTGTGTTTTTTTTAAGTACAATTTTCGCTGATATTCAAAACTACAGAGTCCCAATTGATATTTTGGTAAATAAGCAAAGCGAAGACATAATAAGTATCAATTTAAATAGAAAAATGTTTGCGCATTTCTAGACCCTCAATTAAAATCTTTTGAGAGATTTTTCCTACGGTTGACATTGCTGTAATATTGACAGAAAAATATGATATTAATTTTAAAATGGCAATGTAGGTTTAAGGGTAGGGTTTTTTTAGGTTGTTTTGTTTCTTAGCAAAGAATTTTTTGATTTGTAAAAATGGGTGAAGGTAAACACTTAATCATACTTGTTGCTCGTAGTAAATTCCTTGTCAGTAAATTTATTTCAGGTATTTTTTTTTTTGGTTAAATTCAGAATTTAATCATTCTTTTTAAGAATTTAATAAAACGAGGTAAAGGCTTAGAGTTTGGGTGAGAGAAACCTAAATTATAAGAGCAAATTGATCTGTTATGATGAATTTACTGTCGATCAATTCACTACACGAGGAATTTTCCGACGCAATTCTAACTTATATAGATGGACAGAAATTTTGTCCATCATGTTTGGTTTTTTAAAAAAAAAAGAAGTTTCTTGCTTATGAACTCAGGAAAGTAAATCCGGATCAAATAATTGTTGAAGTCATTCCAAAGATTTAATCTTCTTGAACGATTTCAGCTGTCTCCAGCCATTTTCAAAAAGGGTAGAATTCATTTATATAGAATTTAGACAAGGTCAATTTTCATTATCTAATGCCATATGGAGAATGATATATTTATTCGATCTCCCAACTGATCAAATTTGACACAAGGTAATTTTTATTGATGGAGTACTCACAAATAGATACTCATGAGTAGCCATCACAAAAAAATGTTTGATCCTATCAGCATTCCCTTGTTGGAATGCCTCAGATACTAAGCGATAAACTTAGCTCTGCAGCCAGGCATAACCTCGGAAAAGGTTACCTGGGACCGGACAATTATCATGACAATACCCACCCAGCACAAACGCCGGGTGGACTCTGGAAAACCAAGAGTTGAACTGGATATTTTACATGTTTGTTTTTACAAAGTTTTCATAGAAAATTGAGGCATTGGTTGATGTCCGGCAACAATTACAATTCAAATGAGAATGCTCCCGGTCGGTGAGGTGCCTGTTGACTTTACCTACATCAGTATAAAAAGAAAGATTCTAATTGTTAAATACTTTTAAAACTTCTCATCCTTAAAGTCACATTTGAATGTTTATGGCCCCTGAGGAAAAGTATTTTTATCATAATGTACAAAGTTTCTTTTCGTCTTCTTTTCTTTTCTTTATAAGTCACCTTTTTGTTTTTCATTCACTAAAAGATCTTATATTCTGAACTGTTTTATGGCTCAGATAAAATGCAAATTTCAGCGTTTAGTGAATGCTTTTTCCGGTAAATTTATCGACAGTAAATTCATTATTTAGTAAATTTATCGCAGGTAAATTATTCGTGGCTAAATTCAGAATTTAATCATTGCTTTTAAGACTTTTACTTAAAAAAAAAGAACCTAGTGGGTAGGGAAACCTTATATTATGAGCAATTAATCAAATTCAATAGATTTAACTGAGAAAATTTACCACAATTTACCGCGTTGAATTTACCTAGAATCAATCATACTTTCGTAGACGACGAACATCGACCTTGGACATCGGGGTATGGGGTATGTTATTTCGGGTATTTGGGAACGCTAAAACAATTTCTCGTCTAATGCTATTTCGAAGCCGGAGAAAATTTTACCAATGTTAGTCTTCTTTCTTTTTTTTTTTTCTTTCTTTCTTCGTTGAAACGAATAGGTTTAAAGTGACATTTTGAAAAGCGCAGGAAAGCCGTATACATTTAAAAAGATATTGTATATGTGGTGATGATGCAAAAGTTTCACGTATTTTTGACAAAAAATGTTATTTACATAAAATCATAGCATCATTATTCAGACATTATTTTCCTTCTTTTCAACAATCTTTCCCCATCTTTCAACTAATGTGTGTATTCGACCATAAAATACTATTCTGGTACTCATTAGGGGAATCTTTTATTATTTTGGATTAGTTAGAAACTGTAATCAGATAAGGGTGTTGTCTAGATCGAGATAAATAATAGTCTGGAAGTATCAACTCGGTAGAAAATGTCAATCGTGAAGGAATGTCCAAATGCAGCACTATGATCGCTTGCTGCGTCGCATTTGTAACATGAAAAAAAATTCCTTGCTCAAAAATCTGTTATATACCGATACGGCATTCAGACGCGTTAATTGCATGCATTTCGCAATAAAGGTTTGTCCATCTTCCAACGATTATTTTGAATATTATCAAACACGGAGGAAAATTTTATTCAGTAGATTCGATCTAAGCTGGAAACTTTATTCTTTTTTGGGTTCAATCCACAATTTTTATTGTTTGAGATTGTTTTAATTCATTTTTAACGAGCAGAAACCGTAGAAATTTCACAGAACGAAAAAATCAAGAGGAGCTATTAAATGAAGAAAGGATGATTTTCTATTGGATTTAATCTATTGTTGATTTTACACTAATCCAAAAATATACAATAACAATCTAGATGATACTTAATACACATATTATTTGTTAGAATTTAATTCTGCCAAAACTGCATGATCAACATATAGTTGCATGTTCTATTTTGTGGTAACACGTAATCGTGGGTGGGGGGTTCTGTCTTCGACAGCACGTTGTTGAGTCTTACAGACTTCAGAGTTCCTCTGACCTGATCAGATTTTGAGCAAACCATTAAATAATACAGTTGTAATTTTAAAATTTCGAAAATTTTAGTTAATATATACAATTTAAAAAAAAAGAAATATTGTTGAATATTGTATTATTTCTGATTATAATACAATCAAAGACTCAGTTTTTTAGAACTTATCTTCGTATTAAATTAAATTAGTTCTAAATATTTTCAATATTCCTTATCTAAATTTATAAATAAAAATTATACTTACATTTCATAGTTTCGTTATGATTTCAAATCAAAATATTTTCTAATCTAGATTTTAGATTGCAAACCTCTACAAAGACGTCATTTTATTTAATATAGAATATTTAAAACTGGCAAAAACGATATTTTTGGAAGAATTCTCAACATTTATAATTCTTATAAATACTTTTTAAAAAATTAAATTTGATTCTTTCTGAAAAAAAAGTTGTTTTTTCTTCAAATGCAAGTAAAGTCATGTGGAAAGGGAATGCTATTAACGATAATAGAACACAAAAAAATTTGATTTGATTTTTTCATTTGAAAATATTTGTCGGATGAAGCATTTAACATTTGCTATTGATCAACCAGAAGGTGGTTTAACAAAAAAAGACATTTGCATATTATTATATATAAAATACATCTTGTTATCTAACGTTTATATCCACAGATAATCACTTAACAAAAATTACGGAATGGTTAAACAATATTGCATAGATTTTACTTATGAACTCGAAACTAAAAACATCTTTCTTGAATATTTACAAATAAAAAATTGCAAACTAGAATTTAGAGTTCATCACAAATTCATTAATAGAAATGACAATATTCACTTTACTAACATCATAACACCAAAATAAAAAGGGAAAGAATCATAACTTTGAGGCCTTCGGATTTGTACCCCTAAATATTTAATTGACTGCCTTGAAAATTCTTTCTCTGAACTTCAATACCCGAAATCCAATATGTCAAAATAAAAGCTCTCAAAATTCACAAGCACAAATGCTCAACAAAAATTCAAAACAATTTTTCGAATAATAATTTATTACATAGACAAATCATTTTACCAAACATTTTGACCGCAAACATCATCGAAAAAAATTTAAACAACCTGGGAATTGAAACAATCACTAACTCTTCAAAAACAATTAGGAATTGATAATAAAAATAACAATACCCACCTTAAATCCAGGAC